>JAOQMP010000009.1:30927644-30940367 GCA_027563575.1 Erythroxylum pedicellare | reverse complement strand
AAGGCCCTATGGAGTAAAGGGAAGCGTGTACGTTGTCACACTCCCTGCCTTCCAAAGGTGCCTAGAGGACGGGCCAGACGCAGCAGAGCGACGACCCGGGAGCGGATTCCCCACGGGCAGGGGGACAGGAGACGGCCATCTCGAGGCACATCACGACCTACAGGCAACACCGGCGAGACCTGGGAAGGCAACCCGATTGGGAGTCAGAGGATCCATAGTACCTGCAGCCTCCCGGACTTCATATTCATCATTTTTGAAAGCGGGGGGAAGGGATCTCTTTTCTGCAACGGAAAAAAAACGGAGCAGATTTGACTCGGCACAACCTAACGATACATCAAAAACAAATGATCTGAAGTCAGAATGCGAGCTGAGAAAGATAAGGATGATGACGAAGATCATTGGGTTGGTCTTATGGATAGTCAATTTTGGGCCGAGCTACTTGAACATCTCACAGCCCATAGTAGAATTTTAGTTGCTTTCAAGGAGGGGGGGCGCGAAATGTATATAATCGATTTTCTTTCTAGGGTTTGTAGTCGTGAGATCGAAGGGGAAGACGAAGCCAATGGCTCCCAGGAACCCAGATCTCATCAGAGGGATCGGCAAGTACTCAAAGGCGCAGATGTACCATAAGAGGGGCTTATGGGCTATCAAAGCGAAGAACGGTGGCGTCTTCCCCAACCACCACCCTCAACCTAAGCCTGCTGCTCCCGCCGATAACCCTCCTAAGTTTTACCCGGCCGACGACATTAAGAAACCTCTTCTAAACAGGAGGAAGCATAAACCCACCAAGCTCAGGTCTCTCTACTTACTGCTCTTTATGCGTGTAGCGTATTCGACCACATTCTCGACTTTATATTCATATGTTTGATTGCGATTTCTGCATATATGTGATGTGAATAAGTGCTTGTGACGAAGGAAGCAAGTACAACATAGTGAATCACTTTATACTTTTTGTCTCCTCATTAAACTTCTTCTTTTGTCTTTTATAGAGCAAGTATTACTCCTGGCACCGTTTTGATTCTCCTTGCTGGAAGGTTCAAGGGAAAGAGAGTTGTATTCCTCAAGCAGCTTCCGTCCGGCTTGCTTTTGATTACTGGTCACTATCCCCTACATTTCCTCCCTGTAAATTTACTTCTTCTTTACACAGTTGCTATTTTAAATAAGCTCAGGAAGCAGGGTCTGGCATTACACTTGTGTTACAATTGTGATTAGTCAGCGTAAAATAATGATCGCAAATGAGCCTATCTTGTGTTATCTTGGAATCATATTAAACTGTAGTGTGTGTGCTTCAGGGCCATTCAAGATTAATGGTGTTCCTCTGAGGCGAGTCGGTCAGTCCTATGTCATTGCCACTTCCACTAAAGTGGACATCTCTGGGGTCAATGTGGAGAGGTTTGATGACCAATATTTTGCCAAGCAAGTTGAGAAGAAGAAGGAGAAAGGCGAGGGAGAGTTCTTTGAGGCTGAGAAAGAGGTTGGTGTCTTAAAATGCCTCATGCTTACAGTGATCAGTGAAGTTCTATTTATATTTTCTTCTCATTTTTTTTCCCAATTTGCAGGAGAAGAATGTGCTACCAGCGGAGAGGAAGGATGATCAAAAGTCTGTGGACACACAACTGATTAAAGCAATTGAGTCTGTTCAAGACCTGAATTCCTATCTGGCTGCGAGGTTTTCACTTAAGGCTGGAATGAAACCACATGAACTTGTGTTCTAGACTGAAGTTCTAGGATTATCTCTTTTACTGTTTCTTTACTAGATATCGATTGGGCAATAGACAGTTGGATGAACCTCTACATCCATGTTATTCATAGTGTGGGGAATTTTGTTTTCTCTCGTATACTCTTTTTGTAGCATGATTTATAGCACTACTAAACTTATGAAATAACAGTCGCATGTTTGTTTTGTGTACTTATGTGTGGTTAGTTGAATGGTAGTATGACAAGCACTTAACTTGGGAAGTATCTGCAGGATCATTATATTATTTGTTCATTATGGACACATAGTCCACCACACCTACCATACTTGTTAAGTTGGGTTAGATTGAAATAACATTTTTTTGTAACCAAAACGAAACATCCTAAGTTGGCTGGCCTATTTGGGGAAATCAAGTACTTGGTAATGGGACATTTATATAACAGAATTTGTCCATTCGTTGTACTGAATTCAGATGGTATTTAAAGACAAGTTTTTCTTAGATGAAAATTGGAAGAGTACTACTTGATAGTTGTTTGAACCGAGTAAGTTAATACCTGTTTATCCTTGGACTTCGTACTCTCTTTATTTATTGCTGCAATAGAAACAGTCTCTACTCGGATAAGGAGCTCCAGGTCATGAAAACCAGGCTTTTCCTCATAGAAAACTTGACATGATATTTATTGGCACGCACAAGAAGATTATGCGATTACAAGCTGATAGGTAGAGCACAGGAGGGGTTGAAATTGTCACAGTAAGCTATCTGTTCGAGGCGGTAATCTTTTGAAGAAGTTGTTGGGGACCGAAGGTAGCTTGCTGCGGAACCTAGGATGGCGCAAATAGTACAGACCTGTGACCAGAGCCACGACTCTGAATGGAGTCGCATAGAGAACCACTGCAGCACAGAGACAGAACACTATGAAAAGACTAGTAGCTCTGGGGTCTCTCCAGCTAAGTAGAGACTGAAACCTCTCCCCTTGAGTTGCTATGTCCCCCACCACTGTTTGAATTCTTCCTGCAATGCTTCTAAGCCGGTCGTACCTGATTCGAACAACATCTTGTGACTTGGAAGTTGGAAACGTGTCAAATTCTTCGTCAAGTTCGTCTGGGTGCACAGCTTCTGCCCATGAAAGTTTAGTATCCATATGAGGTGGGTACCTTGGTCGGTACCTATAGTTCCATATCCCAATGAAGAACATGTAGAGAAAGGCAGTGGGGAGTAGCAACTCTGGATACCAAATCAATATCAGAAACAAGATGTGAACCAGAACTGACGTTACTGGGTTCCTCCATTGACAAATCTCAGTGAACCATCGGCTCATCGAGATGGCTCCAGAAATAAGCGACATGATTCTGAAGAAGTTGGCTTTACTTCTCCGCATGCTCCACATGTGGGAATCCACATCCAACATGTACTCGACCACCTCTTTTCTCAGAGGTGGCTCGGCCCGACCAAGCCTCACAGCTACGATGCTCATGGCTTGGTACCTTAGACTATCTACTTGGTTCACCGTGAATGGATGCAAGTAGTGCATTTTTGGTAGCAAAGGATGACCATAGACGTATATCATTTGAGCGACAGACAGGGTGGTGAATCGAAATGCCAGTTGGAGCTCTCCCATTTTCTTGAGCCCGTTGGGTTGCAGAGCAAGAAGTGGATATGAATGTGTATATATGCGATGAGCTTCTAATGTTGACAGTCGGATTCTTACTTTTCCAATCCGCGAGTCCCTCACTGCTGCACCGCCCTCGGCACCTGCACCTGCAACTCCACCTCCCAAATGGCAATTATCGAAAACCCCCAGTGTTATGACAGTGCAGGGATCATAAACTTCCCATGTATACTGCTCGTTCCACTTGGGATTGAAAGTTTGGAGAATAGTTCTTGTCCGAACCCATTTCTGGCCGTACTTAGCTACGCAGTAAGCGTCAGTGCTTCCTTGACCATTCTTCATTTTCATGGGAAGCAGGCCTTGTGCACTTAATATCCCCACTTCCAATATCCCCACCGGTTGTTTCCACAACTGCCTTGACGTTGGTCTTTGATCACTTATGTACATCGTTGATTCATCCAGTACGTGGTACCCTCCTTCAAGGCAAACTCTCAAGTGTACCCTGCTTGCAAATTTTAGCTCTCTTCTTCTATCTGCTTCCAGGACGCCAAAGCCATACTTCTCTAGATTGAACCACTGAGAATGAAGTGGCCGGTGATCTAGCCGCTTCTCAAACATGGTGAGTGGTAGGCTTATCTTCCCCAAAATGTCATCTCTTGTAGGGTGCAATCTATCCTCAACAGTGATCAGAAGCTGCTCTTCATAAGGCTCTGCCACTACGAAAACCAAGTCTTCGTTCCACATAGGGTTAGTGGTTGGAGTAGGGTATATGGCAGTCTTAAGAACTTGATACCCAACTTGAGCTTTGACAAAAACTTGTGGCAGCCGACTTTGATCATTAGGCACGACGTCCTGAGCCTCAATCACATTCACCCTTAGGTACCACAACTTAGGAGAGACATAAACTTTGGAACGTATGCTTACAGCACCCTCTCCATAAACAGAGGCAGCATCAGAGTGCCAAGCGTCTGAAAAAGCTTCATCTGCCTGTGTTCCCATCCAAACTGCAAGCATTATCTCTCCTCTCACCTTCCCTCCACCTCTTCGTTCTTCCAATCTATACCACTGAGGAGCCAGTGGGCTGTCTGGCGGAACTCTGGTAGGAATCTCATTCAAGTCGAACACCACTCTACCAAGATAGTCATCTCTTCCCACCATTTCCTTATCTTTGACGAAAACTTCTAGCACTGATGACTGAATTCGTTCCTTTGAGAATGAAAACACTTGGTTCCACTCTGGATTCATTTTCTTCTCAAAATGCTTTGTTCTTCCCTTGTAGTTGCCCAGTTTTACTTCCACGTAAGGATCGCAGCTGCCAGTGATGGTACTTGGTGGAAGATCTTTGGCTTTAACAACTCTAACATATAGATAGAAAGTCTGCTCCACCAGATCATATGTGCTAGCAAATCTGTCTCCATTATTCATCCATCCCCTTCCTCCGTAGACTCCACCACTTGGCCACCGCTCTCCAAGCTGCGGATTTGTTTCCTTCAAATTGTAGTCATCTTCTGACTGCATGGTGTATGGATCACCTTCCACTTGCCTTTCCAGTACTGATAAACTGGGTTGCTGCTGAACTTGATGCTTGTATTCACTTACTTGAGCGACCTGCTTTCCGGCCTCCGCCTTTGGCTCTTCTTCTTTGTAAATAGCACCACAGTCAGGAGAATTCGAGAAGTGATTCACAAACTCTTCTGAAGTATGCTTTGCTTTTGGAATGGTAGGTAGTGTTTTGTGATCAGGTAATTGGGGAGTGAGAGGAAGAGAAGGAAGATGAGGGATTTCTGATTGTTGGGGTGGAACACAAGCTTCAGCAGGTTGTGGGGTGGCAGGAAGAGGGCATTTGGTTTCAGAGAGAGAAACTTTCAGACCAATGTAACCTTTCCCACTAGACAGAAACAACTTGCTTTGTAATGGATAATTTTGATAAACTACTCCATTCTTGACAATGTTTGAACAAGGAAGTCTAACCCTACCAAGGAAGTTTCGACCAGGAATAGGTCTCCTCTCGTTGTACACAGAAACCTCTATGAATTGGTGAACGAAATTTTTGGCTTCGTGAATATCAAAGAAAAGTTTTTGGTTCCAAACTGGGTTGAGGTTCTTTGGGATAGTTTTGGTTTTGCTGAGTTGGTTTTGGAAGTCAACTTCTACAAAAGGGCTAGATGATCCTTCCCCGTCTTTGGGCGTAAGATTGTGAGCATCCACCACTTCCACTACTAGTTTCATGGTTTATCGTGTCTTTATTGGGAAGAAGTGGCAGTCATCAAGAGATCTATAACTCGCATTGGAAGCAAAGAAGTTCCACTCATCAAGGCAATGCATCGAAAGGAAGGAATAACTATTTTTAGTGGAATAGCTTCAATTGCTATAGATTTTCCAACGAAGAAAAGAATGTTTTGACGTAGAAGCTGCCTGTCAGTTTTTGTACAAAACACAAATATATAGCCAAGAAGGAAGCACCAACTTTATTTAAAGCGAATGTTATAAACTGCACATCTTTCTTTTACTCCAGATGACACTTGTATTTGTTCGCCAAGTTAAATGGTGAAGGTAGAAGAAGAAATGCGGTTCCTATTGTGATTGGCTCATTCGTATCCAAATTATAGCTTGTTGCAAAATGTTTCCCTTTCATGTTCATGTGAAAACTAGTATAAAAGCTAAAGCTGGCTTATCCAATCCTGACAGATATGTATATATATATATAGATATAGCTTTTTCCTTTTCCATCACCTTGATCCAAAGCTTGACATCTTTGTCAAGAAAGGAATGAGTGGCATCCATCCTTGACTATTCCTTTTCTCTTTGAACCTTCATTTTAATTAACATGCGAGACATATAGATTGCAAGAATTCTGCATTCTATCTTACAATTACAATGTAGCTTAATTACAAACATGCTTTTCTTCTGTGGCCAGCAATGCCTATGTGAAGAAACTAGAAAAGTGATGAACAAATACCTTTCCTTTTTGTTTCTTCTGATTAACCTATTTACCACATTCTAACTTAAGGTGGCTGATCTCCAATTATGCAAACAGAAAACGTAAAGACCTTATGACTCCCAGCTCATATTGTGGGTAAAGTTTTTATGACCTGCTCTCCCTAGAACCCAGTTGACTGTGCACGAGTCTACAAAGTGAAGTTAGTGAACGAGAAGCAATGCTTGTATTAATAAGCCCAGGTAATAATTAGTAGTCACTTTTTGGGCTTGGATCAGAAAAGCCTGAAGGTCTTCCGAAACAAGATCCAGCCCATTATTTTATTATTGAGAGTTGACACACGCGAAGGGGGTCCGACTTGTGTTGAGACCATGAAGCAATTGCAAGCTTCATGGTCTCACGTCATAATCGTTTGTGGTTGGGCTATGGGCTGTAGTACCCGAAACAATGAATCACGTAGCGGAATACGACATGTCGTGTGGGTGACATTCGTCAGTTTTTTCTTGGGGCGTGACGGAACCGGACCGGACCCCTATTACTGAACTGAATCTGTCCCTCGCTCGCTTTCTCTCTCCGTCGCGCAGCCGCTAGACTCTTCCAAGATTAGGGGAACTGTATTCTAGGGTTTACGCGGGTCTTAGCCTTCCTTCGGACGAGGAGGAGGGACTTGATACTTCTAAATATACACGGCCCAAGCTTACTTTCATCACTCTTCGGTTCATAAGAACCTCCCAAAATGGTTCGTTCCCGCGGCATCAAGCTTGCGCGTTGGCTGTATCGGCGCGACCTTCTTCAAGAATTTTCTACCTCCGTAGGATTCGATATTCCTTCAATTTTCAATTCTTTATCGTCAGTGATAATTTTCTATTCTTTCCTCTGAGTTTGCTTTTCCCTTTTCAAGTTGCAGGCATACAAGAGCGTCTGGAATGAGAGTTCGAGGAGATTCAGCACTAGGAATTGCCAAGTTTTTGGCGATTGCTATTCAAAAATCGGTTGGTTTATGTTTTTCTTTATCTGCTTTTCTTTACCCGAGACGGATTGTTGTGGAATTGGATTTCTTCATTGGGATGTTCTAGTTGCATTGATCTTATACTATTCGATATAGCTCTGTTCTTATTCACTTCCACGTTGCAGTTAAAAGTAGAAGCTGGTTGATGCTGGGGGCGCTTAATGGCAATTTGTGTGCAGCGAGGTCGATTCATGGAACTGGTATTTTCATATTGCTTCTTCATGTCGGCTATTTCAATCCAAAAAAAACTTTCCTTGTTTTTACTTTAGTTGACAATTAGTTTCTTACTGGTAAGCACCAATAGAGAGAAACACATACTCAAAGCCGCATCTGTTTTCTTTTTCTAGTTTCCTGTTATTGATTGTCTCTCGCTCTCTTTTTTCTTCTTTTTATTTTTCCAACTTCGGGACAGCAAATTTGTCTAGAGACTATTATGATGTACTGGGTGTTAGCAAGAACGCCAGTCCTTCGGATATCAAGAAAGCTTATTATGGGGTTGGTTTCGTGCTCATCTTTTTCTCGTAACTTTCAGTGTTCTGGTTGTTTATTCTGCATCCATATTCACTCCACTCCCCTCTTCCCTGGAACTTGAATTTCCAATTTAATCTACTTGGTTTCATGGTTTTGATTGCGATTCCAATTCTTATTCCCCAGCTGGCTAAGAAGCTCCATCCTGATGCAAACAAAGATGATCCAGAAACTGAAAAGAAGTTCCAAGAAGTTTCAAAGGCTTATGAGGTAATTATTACGAAGACCAGAAATATTGTCCATCTTGTGTTCAGGTTCTGTATATATTAAATGCATTTGGTCTTTTTCTTTTTGTTATTGTAGGTGTTGAAAGATGAAGAGAAGCGTGCACAATATGATGAGGTTTGGTGATAATTTTAGTTTATGATATACAATTTATTTTTCACTAAATAAACAATTAACAGCATATGATCGTATTAGTACTACAATAGGATACACAAGGCTTTAAAAACTGCCTTTTCTTATATTTATGCACTTAAGCATATATATAAAGGCGTCTCTTTCTCTCTCTTATTCTAGAAAGTTACCATTGATTTGGATGTCTCATTGCTTTTATGTTTGCATGTTTAAGGCTGATTTTCTTCTTCTTTTTTTTTTTTCTAGCTGTTGTGCTACTTGGGGCTTTTACTGATTTTTCCTTTCTTCTACTTTTTAAGCTCGGCCATGATGCATTCGAACACCAAAGTACAACTGGTTATCAGCCTGGTGGGGCTAATCCATTTGAAGACTTCTTCAGAATGGATGATGTGATAACTTCCTCTCACCTTTTTTTCTTCTTCTTTGTTTTCTTTTTGGGAGGATTCACCTTTGGTTACGTTTATTCTGATACACTTTCTGTGAACGGAGTTAGATATTCAGCAACATATTCAAACAGAAGCTTGGTGGTCAGGATGTTGAGGTGCTTATTACTTCTCTTTGTTGGAGATGTCGTGTGATATTTGAGTTTAATTCTAGGGTTTGTATACTTTTTTCTGCAATGTAGGTTTCCATTGAACTGTCTTTCATGGAAGCTGTTCAAGGATGCAACAAAACTGTCACGTTCCAAACCAATGTGCCTTGTGAAGCTTGTCGTATGTTGATTTCTTTTGCCTCCATTGAATTAATTCCTTCCAGTCTGGTGACAGCGTATACTGTGCCAATCCTACTCAGTTTCCTGATTTTTTGCAGGTGGTGAAGGTATCCCTCCTGGAGTAAGACCTGAACTTTGTAGGCGCTGCAAAGGCACAGGAGTGGTGAGTTATATTGTATGCTCTTCCTGAAAATTTATTTGATACATGATGGTGCTTTCCCTGATTATTTATCTCATTACCCTATTTACAGACATTTACACAAAAAGGCTTTTTTAGTCTTCAACAGACCTGTAATCAATGTGGTGGAACTGGGCAATCGGTATGCCACAAACCCTTGATGCTTTATCCATTTATATCCATGTGTGTGGATTGGTTATGCTTGCGATGATGAAGCTGTAATCTCTTACACAATCGTGATTTCTTAGTACTGCATTTGATAACTGTGATGGGAGCTGCCCTCATATTAGGGTTCTTGGATTAGAGTTTTGTGAAAGTTTTAATGGATAGATCGCCTACTTGATAGATGCTTTTGTCAATTTATGCATCCTCCAGTAACTTTAGATTGATAGCTAAACTCAATTTCTGAGTTTCTTAGCATGCTTGATCCTAATCAGATATGTTACAAAACTTGTTTAATTGAAGTATTCCTTTTAATTTCTTGTGACATGGTTCCTTTAATGAGGTTGGACAAATAAAAGCTATGTCAACTAGTTAATAGAACTTCTGAAAATTGAAAAAATCTAGGCTGTTGGATTTTGGTTAAGTTGCTGGAATTTAAATTTCAGGTCTGTAATTTAAGAATAGGTTGCTGAATTCATGATAAGATTGCCGGGAATTCTAGTTGGAATTGCTGGAATCTAGTGCAGAAAACAAACAATGGATTGTTTTAGGAATCACTCCTTAGATTGTGAAACTGTGAATTTCTTTCGTTGAATAGCTAAATATAGAAAACTATGGATTCCCAACTAAGATTTCTAAAATAGAATTGAATCCTACACTAATCAAGATCATATTCTTAAATAAGTTTCAGTCTCAAAATAAACTAGGACAATACAGCAAACTTATATTTTAAATCCCATCTAATAAGGAAAACTTAGCCTAAGTAATTGACAAAACTGCCACTTACTGTCATTGTTTACGTGTACAGTAACTTGAATAGTGTCACATCAACTATCACTCTTTATCCCACCAAAGTAAAGCTTGTGGACGATGGGTTTGTTCTCTCTTGTTTTGCTTATAGACTTTAAACTGTTTTGCCACTTTCATCCTTTTTAGGAGTAATAATCCAGGAACTTTACATGGATTAAAACTTTATTGAATGAACCTTTCCCAGCAACTCTACTGCCTCTTTTCTTCATTCCCAATAAGAGTTAGGCATATGTTGGAAGATCTGGTAAAGTAGACTAAAGTATTAGTTCAATAGCATGCTGACATCTCCTAAAAGAGGTTATTCACTTTGTAAATCATCAGGTAAGGTTTGAAAAATCAGCCAGTAGCTTTACTCACTTTCAAAGTATGCTTCAATATCTTGTTTTGGTTACTTCTCTCATACTAGTGCAGAACTAATTTGCTTTTTCTGGCTAACAGCTACAAACTCTTTGTTCAAATGTATTAAGAGGCCATTCCTTAGTATTTATGGCTGCTTTGTTACTCTCCTTTTTGCTTCTAGACTGTTTCTACCTTCATAGACTTCAAAGTACCTTCTTTCCATCCAACATAAATTGATAGGTATTAGACTTAACGAAATGCTTCACATCACATTGACCAATAAGATCTGACATACTATCACAAGAATTACCCTGGATCAACTAGAATCTTCATATGCTCCTGGTTTGGAAGATACCAAGTACTTTCGAGTAAGATCAATTTGTGTTGCTTTTAGTCATTGGATATTTCCCTATACACCCTTCTGTTCTATGCCATCATTGTTGAATCAAAAACCTATGTTGACTTACTATCTAATAAGAGAAGATTAGCATAAAATAAACTGACAAAACTGACCTTGCTGTCACTGTTCACGTGAACAGTGATGTGGACATATTCAGATAATCTCCAACTTTGGAACCCACCGAATTAAAGTTTGTGGATGAGGCATATGCCCTCTTTTTTTTCACTTATAAATTTTAAACTGTTTTGGATTAGCTTTTTATTTGCATGGTTTGGCAGAGCTTTTGCAGGTCTTGCAATGGGCGTAAGGTTGTGAGGGGGTCAAAGACAATTAAGTTGGACATAATGCCAGGTTGGTCTTACATAGGGAAACCTCATATATTCTCTCATGTTGTCTGCCATTCCAGCTGCAATAACTTATTGTGATTGGGTTTCTGCTCTTGTGGACTATGTCCTTTGGAACAATTCAAAAGTTACTTAAATAATTGGTAAACAATTTGTAGCCAAATGTGCTGTAGATGTTCTTCAAATCTCTTACAAGTCTCTAACTATCACCTACTTAGATGCAAGCACCGCAGGTTACTGACATTACTTAATTCCAAAACGTTTCTTTGCGGGAAGTACCCCATCTCTTACTGCATTTGAGATACAAAGGGACCCTTTGAGATGTAGAACTTTGTCAAGTTAATTCCTTCTTATAAAGCTTTATAATTCTATTGTTCATGGTTCTAAGTCTCAATTAAGTTTAAAACTCTAGCATCTCACATGAAATTGTTATATTCTTGAACTAAGATTCAAACCTCTCACATGAAATCGTTATATTCTTGAACTAAGATTTAAATTCATTTGAATGTATTCTGAAAATACAAAAATAAATTCATTGAATAATGGCGCATTGAAAATTGTCATTTCTTAGGGGTTGAAACGATACTTTTTTGTTGTTTTATTATTGAAATGTGATGAATCGGTAAAGCTTGAAAGTTAACCAATTTTTTTCCTTGCTGTTAGAATTAAATTCTTTATCATAATTCTTGTTTCATAATCCTGTTTGTACTAACTTTCAAATATCTTTGTTCCTAGATCTGTTTTTGTTGTGGCTCATACTTTTCACCTTCTTGTTATTTACAGGAGTGGACAACAACGAAACTTTGAAAGTGCCTAGAAGTGGTGGAGCAGACCCAGATAGAAGTCAACCTGGCGATCTCTTTGTCACCATCAAGGTGACTAAACTTTTTTCTTGCATATGTTTCATTTCGTTATTTCAAAGATGCAACTATTGCGGCTAAAGAAGATATGAAATCATCTTTATGAAAAAATTAAAGTTAAGGCTGTTTTCTTCGCAGCTTAGGTGGCAGGATATGGCTTCCTAGGGCATATTATTTGTTACTTCTTTTCTTTGGTATGTGGTCAACTGCTTTGATGTGCATCCTTGCAATGGAGAAGTAGGGGCTGGTTCCATTTTTGTAGTTGTTATGGTAAGGGGTTGACTAGTCTTGAGAGATATATAAAGGCATCTGCAGGCAAATCGACTGTCTTTTTAGGCGTTAGGATAAGGAAAATATATGCACTGCTAGAGTAAAAACATCAGTGGCTTTATCTGTTATAAAGGGATCTGCAGGCAAATCGACTGTCTTTTCAGGCGTTAGGATAAGGAAAATGTATGCACTGCTAGAGTGAAAACGTCAGTGGCTTTATCTGTTATCTGTTTGCATAATAGACCGTCCCCCATGTTTCTCTTTTCCTTTTAACTTGTATGCTACTTTAGTATGGCCGAATGCTTATATGTCCAATGTTTATGTTTATGAGGATAACTAGAAGCAATATTCTTTTACTATAGGTGAGAGAGGACCCTGTGTTCCGCCGAGAAGGCTCTAATGTTCATGTAGATGCTGTTCTTAGTATCACCCAGGTAAGATCATTTTGCAAACTCATGGCTAAAAAAAATTTTTCAAACCCAATGGAATATAATCCTACTTGATGTGTTT
>JAOQMP010000009.1:30908479-30927544 GCA_027563575.1 Erythroxylum pedicellare | reverse complement strand
ATAAATGCATCTGCAGGCAAATCGACTGTCTTTTTATGCGTTAGGATAAGGAAAATGTATGCACTGCTAGAGTAAAAACGTCAGTGGCTTTATCTGTTATCTGTTTGCATAAGAGACCGTCCCCCATGTTTCTCTTTTCCTTCTAACTTGTATGCTACCTTCGTATGGCCGAATGCTTATATGTCCAATGTTTATGTTTATGAGGATCACTAGAAGCAATTTTCTTTTACTATAGGTGAGAGAGGATCCTGTGTTCCGCCGAGAAGGCTCTAATGTTCACGTAGATGCTGTTCTTAGTATCACCCAGGTAAGATCGATTGCAAACTCATGGCTAGGAAAAATTTTCAAACCCAATGGAATATAATCCTACTTGATGTGTTTGGTAGGGATCAGCAAAGGTCTTTTAACTTTTTAGAATAATCCACGACCGATTTGGCCTTATTTTTTCCCTTCATATGTTTTACCCTTTATGTTGCTCCTTTCTGTAAATCATGCCACTTCTTTAGTTATCCGTATGGTGTGATTATTTAACATTCAAAGTTGCTTCATATGGCTCTTCCACAGGCGATTTTGGGTGGAACAATTCAGGTCCCAACCCTTACAGGAGATGTTGTGCTCAAGGTTTGTTGAGTTCTTGTTCGGAAGTTAAATTGTTCAACTAGTTAGCAATTCATAACTGTTTATCTATTTCAGGTTCACCCTGGGACCCAGCCGGGACAGAAGGTGGTTTTAAAGAAAAAGGGTGAGAACACGATTACTTGGTGTCCTTACTAAATCCTTAAGCCTTGCCGGTTTATGAGTTGGTTTTCTTGTTCTCTTGCAGGTATAAAAACAAGGAGCTCGTATACATATGGCGATCAATTTGTGCACTTCAATGTCAGCATCCCAACGTAGGGCTTTCTGATCCAAGTTTCATTGTCTTACTATTTACGATACCCTTTCGTAGTGAATCTTGCATAGAGATTATTCAGCTTGTCTTTGTGTTCATAGTGGAGGGGAGGGTAACATTACTTTTCCTAACATTTTCTGATGACTAAAATGCAGAAATTTGACTCCAAGGCAACGAGAATTGATTGAAGAATTTGCCAAAGAGGGACAAGGCGAGTATGACAAACGCGCTGCCGAAGCATCTGGTTGAAAAGAATGGGGTCATAGTTAAAGCAAGGGGCTGTTTCTGAAATGATTGGGGAAAAGGCCGGCAATCTCATGGCCTGTTTCTGAAATTTTGTATCAGAAATATTTGTAGTTTCGAGATGTCTATTTAAAGCACAATGTTGGTTATATGCGTGGCGTATCTTTTGCTTACAGTGAAAAAAAGTAACTATTTATTTTTGCTTTAGTTCCTTGTATATGATACGATTCTAGATGTAAAGAGAACATTTCGGAGATAGGTATCGGAGTACTTCCAAGTTTGGAGCTAGGCTTGGACGTAAGATGGTGCTTGGCTTCGGAGTTAATATGGAGTTAGGTTTGGGTGTACACAGGTTTGGGGCCGTAGGTTTGGAATTAGGTCTATATATAAGCTGTGAAATAGGTTTGGAATTGTTTGAAGTTAGGTTTGGAAATAGTTAGGCTTGGATTTGGGTTTTTGAAGCATAGGTTGGGAGTTAAATTTGGAGCTAAGCTTTGGGAATTAGATCGGACAGTATGAAAGACAAATGGTTCTGTAATAGGCCTGGGACTACATTTTGATTTACGTTGGCTTAGCTGGGCTTTGAGTTTTAGATGGACCCGGGACACATAACTGTACATAATCTTAAGCTGGAAATATTTTGGCGCTCAACATAATTAGTTGCAACGCTGCCGCAACTAGCCCAAGCATCTGCTAGCAAAGTCACACCGTTCAGGATCAATTGAATTCGTCTCTAAAATCTTATTTCCACCTAATACCCTTTTGCTTATTTGATAATTCGCACAATTAGTCAATTAATTGACTACCTATAGAACTCGGTGGCCGCTAACTTTTAAATAAGATTTTACGAAGTTACTACTTTCACGGGGCTGGACAAAATTATACATTTGCTCAATGACAATTAACTAAAAAATCTCTCCTACAGCTTTCAAGCCGCGGCTTTAGCCTTGGATTTCTGCTTCTTGGCATCCAACGATGCTAAGCCTTTGCCTAATCCGACAGGAGCTTCATGTTGCCCTGATGGTTCATCCTCTTTAGTATCCACTGCAACATTTGATGGTTGGCCATTGGTTTCTTTCGTCACACCTGTTTCATCGTTCTCAACCGCATCTGGGGTGATGCCTGAATTAATGATGTTAAGAAGCTGAGTCAGTGGTTGGACGGGAACAGCGTGTGGCCGAGTCAAGAGGCCTCTAGCTGCTGCTTTCTTCCTAACTTCTGCTGCTGCTCGAGCAGCCCGTTCATCTACACCCCTGCCTCCTCGTGTAAGGGTTTCACCTATTATTGCCGCATTAATAGATTTGTTTGCTGAAGCACTAGAACTCCCAGAACCTCCAGCCCCTGCAGCAGCCTGGAATGCTTGAATCAAATCAGGGTGGGCCTATAACAAAACAATTTCAAGGTGAGAATAGAACTTCAACTAGGTTCATGTGTCCACAGGCAAGATGTAAGGATATTTTGCCCCATGCAAACAATCATTTATGTTCTAACTACCATGTAATAATGATGTCCATCAAATCATTGACATTTAGTCAATCAAATTGGTAAAACCACCTTCAGGATATCAATTGCCTTTTGGGCAGAAGCAGCATCCAACGCCTGGCCTTTCTGCTTCTGTGCATTCATCTGCAATGTAAAATTAGTCAAAACCTGTTGAATACAATATACAAAAATGCTTCTCAAAAGTACTGCATCTACCTGCAGTTCACGCATTTTAAATCTCTTTATCCAGTTCTGAGAGTCTCGGGTCCTGGAGTCATCCTCACCTAGTTGTTTAACAAGAATATCATATGTTTTCTTCTCATGCTGCGCAGAGTGCAAAGAAAAAACAGTTACCACCATAAGATACTTATCGCAGAACACTTAAAAAATCCCTTGGAAGATACATGCCTGATGAGAAAGCTTGAATGCACCCATACAGTTGAATGCAATAGCAAGGGCGTGATAGCACACAGCAGTTTGAATATGCTCCTCCCCTAATAGTCGCTCATTCTTTTTCAATGCCTCCTGTAGATAGCGAAGAGCAGTATCCATTTTTCCAATATCTTGGTACATCATGGCCACATTTATAAATGTAGCCGCTACATCAGGGTGATTTGGACCTGACGACAAACTCAGCAAAAGTAGTGCACGGGACATGTGCTTTAATGCAAGTTCGGTTTGGTTCAGCCCGTGGTAGAAGAGAGCCATATTACCATAGCTGCGCTACAAATCAAGCACTTGCATTAACACAATATCCGTAATGAAGATACAAAGGAGAAAGGGAAAAGGAGGAAAAAGAAAGTGACACGCAACACCTAACAGGGATGACTCAACAACAGGGGACAAAGTTAATATCGAAGAGAATGTAAAGAACCTACCTGTGAGCAGTATCTGGATGATCTAATCCAAGGCATCTTTCATTTATAATTAATTCCTTATGCTGTTGTATGATAGCCCCAGCCATATCTCCAGCATGATAAAGAACCATGGCAAGATACCTAATGATTTGAAATCAATTTCACATATAAGAAATACAAGAATCTTAAATAAGAATGTGTTGATAAAGTTGTTGAACTTGATGTTGAATGCAATAAACAAGGAAAATAACATACTAATAGACCCTCAATTCATAACATGGAGGAAGAACACATGCTAAAAGCTATAGCAATTGAGTTAAGAAGAGTACCGACAGCAGTTAGCAACCTCTCTATGCATGGGACCAGTGACCTGAAACACGTTACAACATCAGATGCCAACCTCAAAGATTTTTACACAACCCAAATAAAAAACATGCAATACCTGTTGAAGAATTGAAAACGCCTCCGAGAATGATGTGTAGGCTTCACTAAGCATACCCTGAATAAGATCCACACAAGCAGTGTAATCAATTTCATAGGATTCTGCAATACTAAACCATTTTCCCAGATATTTAGAAACTACAGATATGGATTTCCACGCCTAGTTCCGAAAGAGAAATTCTCAAAAATTGTTCCAGCACATGAAATTAAGAAAATAAGATCAAGCTCAGTTATCCAGCACCAACAAACTTCAAATTTCCATAAATACTGGCAATATTGAAGCCTTCCTAAAGCTGAATTTGTGCCAAATTGGAGTAAAATCAAGTGGAAGTTTGGGTTTAAAATAACTAAAAATTCAGTGCATACCTCAGCCAACTGAACTTTTCCAGTTTCCACAAGATCCTTAGCTTGTGTACACACTGGAATTGAGTGCTTCACCACAGGTTGGAGATCTGAAATATCTGAGGTCTGGAATGGTGTAGGGCAATTAAGATCATATTTGCGAGCTGCAATTGTAATGCCCACCTGTTAAGGGAGTCATATCAAGGTGAATTTTTTAGCATTCAGGAATTCTGGCTCAACCCCGTTAAGCTAATTATTAAACTCTTGGACTCCAATAGGAAGTTGAAAGTACCTTTTGGCAAAGATTACGTATAACTGAAACTTTCTTTAACCGTGACCTTGCATCATCTGGCAACTCAAACTACAACCAAATTGGAAAACCTTTATGGTCAATTTCAGCCTAATGAAAATTTGCCTCCAAACACATGCATGTATTGATTCACAAGCATTATACATACCAGCATGCACACGCAACAACACAGAGAAATAGAGATGGAGTAAGATATGCAACACTGGTGCCTATATTTAATGGGTGAACCCCATGGAATTCAAGCTACCAGATTGTCTCAGCACATAAGAGCAACAAATATAACAGTCAAGCAGACCGGCTGTACTTTTATATCTTCCACAGAACTCCTAGATGAAAAATAGAAAGAACTGGAGTTAAGAATGCCCAATCCTTCTGCAGCGGATATACCATACCTGATACTTCAACTTTGCAAATTCCTGAATGTCAGACCATAGAGAGTCTGAGCTCATGTTCATATAAGATGATTGATTCTTTCTTCCGGATGTTGCTCTCCACCTCAAATGGCTCCTGGATGATTTTCCTGAAGAATGATGCTCAGCTTGATCCTGCAAAAAGTATCAAAGGCACTAGAAGATCAATTCTTTTACAGGAGACATATGATAAGGAATAAATTGAATCAATTAAAAAAAAGGTGGTGCCAATATTCTATCCACATACTTTCCTATGAGTTCTTGATACAATTTTTGGACCTACAGGTTGACAACTTCCAAAGAAACAGTTGAAAAAATGTGAGAGAGCTGGGCCAAGATCATGATCTTCTGTATCCCGCAGAACATCCTGCAATTGAAAAAAGAGGTGGAGAAGATTCAAAAAGTAAATAACTAGAGGCACAAAGTCAAAGCCTTGGGCAATCCCTGGAAATAAATCCAAATATAGAAAGTTACAAGACGCTAAAAACAAATCATCACCTTGAGGATGTGCTTGGCAGATCTTACTGCAATCTCATTAGTGCAAAGGTCCCACAAATGAGACAAGTGTTTTATTCCATCAGCAACCTGAAGCAAACACATTAATTGTGTTTAAGAATAAAATGGAGAAGGTAAGGACAACAGTCACTTAACAACATAAAGAGTCATTCCCAAGTGATTTTAAAAAAATGTTTATCATGTCATATTAAAGTAGGTGAATAACTGAAGCTAGGATAAGAAGTGCTTACTTTTCCAATGTAGCGAACATTGATTCCATTGGCATGGAGTGCCTCAGTAAGCGTTTGTCCATCCATTGGAGACACTTCAAGGGTGCAAAGATCTTGGATGAACTTCGGAAGAACTGTATTGGCAAGGTACAAACTAACTTTTCTAACATTTTCCTCATCTTCTTCTACTTCCTGATATGTGGCAAAAAATAACAACATAAGGACAAGTCCTGTGTGCGCTAGAATTAAAAATAAAGAGAATAGAATAGAAAGAACAAAAGAAGGTTAGAAGTTCACCTCTGAGTTCCCACCCAATTTAAACTCTGTGAAAACATTAGGGTTGAAAAGTATCTCATCATATGCTCCAAAACTGTCACTGGGAACAGAAACAGGGTTTTCAGCAGCCTCAGTATTCCCATCTTTGGTTATTTCCTGCAACCAAAACAATTACGCACTTACTAACTGTCAACACTGGATACATTCATAACTTTTGTCAGTAATTTATCTACATATTTCAGTTGGAACATCTATTAATCATCAATGAATATCTGCACAACATGAAGCAGACATAATAGTAAAAGAAACCTAAAATAGTACGAGAAGGTTCAATTCAATTACAGCTTATTTCAATTGTAGAAGGTATTGTATTTGAAAGCATTCAACTACAAAATTTTCTTCAGTGGAACAATCATGTATAAATATCAATCAACCACAACTATGAGCACTCTTACCTGGCTATCAACCGGAGCTACACTCTTATTTTCTTCAGGTTTCACCATTTTATCCTCATCAATCGTATTTGAATTGTCATTCTCAGATTTTTGTTTATTCTTTGATTTTTCTGCCATTTGAGCCTTCACCATATAATGGAATAGAAAAATAAGACAATATGAAACATTAAACCAACAATCTGTCACTCTCAGCTACAATGAGTACCTGGCAAAAGGCAGCAATTAGTTCAGGTCTTAAAATGCAAAATCGGGAGCCAGGTCCAGTATAGTTAGCATCACGAGGAGTCACTCTCATCAAATCCAGAAGATAATGCCTAGATTTATAAAAACCAAAAAACAGGTTCAATAAAGCTTGTCATGTTCCAGTTGAACAAAGGCATAAAAATTCAACAAGCAAAGTTACAACTACTCAATAGCATTTTGTCCTCAGATCTACGATACCAGAAACTATTCACCTATGAAAATTTTTACATATCACTTAAAATATTGAAAGATCCAAGAAAGAAAATCTAACAATGAGTTTGACCCTTAACGTTGCATTCATGGGAAAACTTAGCGCGTATTCTAAAGAATATCCTGACAAATATGATGTTAAGATACAAACAATTTAAGAAGTCTGGACAACTACTACAATGATTAAGTATTATAACATTTGAAAACAGAGATTATCCACAAGTTAAAACATGGAAGAGAACAGGAAGAGTTACCTGTCATCACTGCCAACAATACCTTTGCATTCAACCGGAGCTGCTAATTTGAAAGCACTTCCAGACCCATCTATGACTGTATGCTCTTTCAGATGAAGGTGTTTGGCGGCTTCTACCACCTATACCCCCAAAGTCCATAACTCAATTCAACAGCACATGATTTACACCACAACATAACCCAAAAATTTCACCATGGAGAATTTTTAAGTTATCTTGTTAATGTAATAATTTAAACCTTAAAAACACATATTTACAAAGTAGAAACTTCAAACAGGGTATGTGTCATTTTAAAGATGAATCCAACGATAACTTCCATCTCACCTTGGAATGAAAATCATCATTCCAACATATTTTCTTGCCATTGTCAACAGAACCATACAAAAGAGAGTCTGACTTATCCCCTTGAAGAATGCCAGGTAAAACACTCTACAACATATTATAAAAATGTCATCATTATGTCCAACAAAACCACAAAGCATAATTATCAATTTAATACAACAATTAGAATGATATCACAACATGCAAGTAGATTGCTGAATTAGCATAAATGAAAAAAGTTCACCGTTCCTTTGTACAAACCTGAGCTACCACTCTATGACCTCTATAATCAATAATAGCCATGGCCAGATTATAGAGTCCAGGGATATCAGCTTCCTGGTAGGCCTTGGTGCCTTTTAAATCATTGTTTGCCGAAGCATATGTAGCCTGCTCGCTCTCAGTTAACTGTGTCTCACCAGATGATTGCAGAGTCAGTTCCATGACTCCATCACCTTTTTCCAAGGTCATTTTGTCACATCTGGCCCCATTGAAAGCTCCACCATCCACATGCAAAGGATTACTAGCAGCCTTTTGAGACGAACCAGGTGAGGAACAAGTGTTCTCGGTCTTTGATTTTCCATCTAGAATATGTTTCTTAGACATATGTTCAAGGTCCGCATCAATCGCGAAACTGAAGAATATATTGTTGTGAACATACCTGGAATCAATGAAATCCAAACTCATTACTGTAAAGGAATACTATTGCCCAAAAAATTTGGCTTACAAATTATTTTATCATAGAAGTTCGTAAACAATGTATCCACATGTTCTATATAATGACCTATCAAGTAGAACAGCAGAAGAGAAAAAAGTTAATAAACTCCCAAATAGAAAATGCTAGCCTATCTTATGTGTCACATACATATGAAAGCATTCTGGATCGGTTGGATTAATGGGAGGGATGCATCTGCTGATGACTCCAATAGCACCGCTAATTGCAGCATCAACAAAGTCAGAAGTTACCTTGTAAAGAGCCCTGTCTCGCAAGATCCTATAATGAAAATCATCCTAATAAGGGGCAGCTTATTGAGAGCTCATAGCATACAGAACAAATCAATAACCACACCACACCGAGTGGTAACCCCAAAATGCCATATGCAGATATCAATATACCTTTCCTGAGGGGTTGTATGGGGAAACTCTCGACAAGATTGCAACTCCTCATTCCAATCTCTTTGCATGCCAATTAGCTCACTACCATATGAAAGATTTAAAGCATTCTCTGCTCTGGCAGCATCACAGTGATGATCTGGCAATAACAAAACCCAACTTTTTCATTCAGGTGAAATTTGAACAGAACTCCAGATGATATTGGAAATCTAAATTCATTTTTAGGACAGTTTTTATTGAAGATTTTTGGGCAGCATTTGCAATTCCACAAATTAGGGTTGGGAGCTGTGGCTTGGGATCATAGATTATGAGTTAAGAATCATACTCAAGATATGAAAACCCAAAACGCAACTGTATCAAGGTGGAAGAGGATAATAAAGCTCCTGATATCTCAAGTAGGTAGCTTGCGAACCAACTTAGAGCACAAACAAAAACAAAAAAAGGACTCAAAAGCCAACTACTGCAATATGTTCACTAGCTTCACTCCTCAACCCTAGACATGCCCAATTTTCTAATAAATCAATCATGGAAGAGCAACGGTTTACATGGAAAGCAGAAAAAAAGGAAATAATAAACTTTTCTTTACAACTTTGAAGGTTAAATTAAATCATCACACAGCCTAAACTTGGTGAATCTAAAACTTACCAGGAATCGGATATGATCCTAACCATGAATTTGGCGGGAGAAGAGATTGAACATTTTCAAAAGGATGTGCAGAAGCCTTCTGCTCCAAAATGTCACGAAAAGCTTCACATATGAACAATAGAAGAATCATCAGTAGAGAATTACAGGGAAAAAACAAAACAAAGCAATGTAATAACCAACAGCATGAATTCCAATCACCTTCCTTTACCTTTTTTGAACTTAGAGCTTATTTTTTGCAAGAGTCCAATAAGGGTGGTGGCTTCTGAAGTAGCCTTACTAGGCCTAGGATCAAGGACATTTCCTGTGCTTGAATTGACGTAGAACATTTTTGATGTTCCAGTAATACAATATTTATTGCCCTCCAATGTTGCTATATCCAAATAAATCAAATCCCCAACAAGCCTAACAATAGCACAAACAAGTAAAAATTTAGAAGAAAATTGTCATTATCTTGGTATCTTCCTGTATACACCAATGCCTAATACTTTTGACTATAAGATAGATGAAAAGACACAAATGCATACCTTCTGTAGCTTGGAGGAGGATTAAATGATGAAAACACAATGCTCTCCACACACTTGATCTCTTTTGATGGACTCGATAGCAGCTTACCAATGGACCCTGAGACATCCTCCATGAATCCCAGACCATCAAGCTCAGGAACATCAGTTCTCACAGTGTCTGGATAGCAGTAAATAAATTATAAATATATTAACATATTTCATAACGAAATTAAGTGATATCACATGCTTCTCAACGAAATGAACTGTATACGTAGAAAGACATATAAGACAAGGTACCTGAACTCGTAGCCTTATTTTGTGCTGTCTCATACTCGAGAGCAAGAGAAGTTGATAACGAAGCATGAACTGTTGAAAGTGATAACAGTTCTCTAGTGCGGTGAACATGGGCTCTTATTGATCTATCATCATAGGGTGCTGCAAAATAATCCTCATGTTAGAGTCCACATCCACTCCTTGGCACAAGAAAAAACAAGAAAGATGGATATACCAGCAACCATCTCCAAGGAGCAACCCCCAGTTGTAATATCAGCTACTTCAGAAACCTCATTATAATCTTCTAGCTGATGAGTGGAACCATCCTTTGTATGGAGCAACAAGTCATAGGATGTGAAGAAACAAGTCTCAGGAGCATCAAGAAGAAACTGTCTTATGTCCATGACAGAATCTCCCGGGTTCAACTGCAATGTATACCATAATGTCAAGTTTTTTGGATTAAAGAGTACAAGCATCACACTTACTTTTAAGTACTAAAATAGACAAGAGACTTGTTCAAAACATTCTCAAGCATTATCTGTCATATAATATTTTCCAAACAGCGAAAGATACAATTTAGCTCACTTGAAGCTCAAGCTTCTCGCCACTTTGTGTTTTGACACAGACAGGATAGAGACGAAGATCGCCTGCAGCACAGCAAAAGATCAAGATTAAGAACATTCAACTATGACAGTATATATAAATTGTTTGAACATATATAATGCTTTGATGAAAGAGAAAACAATGACTGCTATAGAAAAAGCGGTAAAGCTAAAATAGTGTTGCAAATGAAACAAATAAATCAAACATTCAAATCCTTCTCATTTCCTTTTTAGAAGTGAAATGACATGCAACTGACCGAGTTCACTTCAAAACCTAATTGTTTTAGAGGAACCAACACTCTGTCAGTAAATAATGTCCTAAGCAGTTACACTGAAATATCAGAAAGAAAGTGGTCACATGTAGTTGTAAATAAGCATATATTAGTTCCTGGTCTTGAAGATGGCCATAAATGTTTTTCTCTTTAGTTTTGGTGCCATCTTTCAAAGAATCACATATACTAACACCAGTAAGCAGAAGTTCTTCCTTCAGAATGAAGGTCTAAGTGAGGTTTGCAAGGACGAAGCTATATCAGAACAAAATTCACCTTGCTTCTGTTCAGTTGTTGAACTTCCTGTTTCAGTCACCTGTACATCAGGTTTTGATTCACTTACATCTGGTACACCATTTGCATCAGCTTTCTTAGTGTCTGAAACAGCTGAGTTATCTTTCACAGCACCACTAGATGATACATCCGATTCAGAGGAGTTAACAGCATTGATTTGCCCCCTCCGGTTCCTCCCTTTACTAGACTTCCCCGCCATTTGACTCCCTATTGCAAAGGTTCTTAGTGATTAAGAGTATTCACAAAGTTAGGGCAAGAGAGCTAAATCGAAAGGCGAAGACATATGAGCGAGAAACAATTGGAATTTACATTAAACAAACTAAACTACCAGAACAACGATACTAATATGCAACTAAAAATATTGTAAAAATGCGCTTAAAGCCCAAAGATATCCAAGAGCCAATAAGCAGAATCCATAACCCAAAAGCTAAAAGCCAGAGCAAAGCAACGATGTACAATAAGCAAAGAATGAACAAAAGCTACAATCGACTGGTATACAAGGAGTAAGAAGGAGATACATACGAACACGAAGACAGGAGGAGAAGGAAGGAGGGCGGCTGCTGATGAACTGAAGCGAGGTCAAGGGTTTAGCCTGCAGACAGAGAGAAAGAGAGATGGTGAGGTGAGGTGAGGCTTTAGTAGCAAATGTGCTGAGAGGCGGCGAAATTTCTCTCTCTTTCTGGCTGGCTTAATGATTTATTTGATTTGAAAGAGGAGACTATGATGGGCTGGGCTTTTGAATTTAATTAGATCATACCGGGCCTCCTCTTTCGACTCTGTAATGGGCTGGGCTTTTAGATTCATATAGACATAATCGGGCCTCCTCTTTTAACCTCCTCCTTTTCACTGGGTTTGTTTCAGGTTTGGGCTATCCGGACCTGATCCGGCTCAACATGAAACCCGCAATTATAAGAATCAAACCGAAATTGATTGAGTTGATCCCGAGCTTAGATCAACTACTGCAGGCTAGCCTGGAAGGCTGAGTTACCTAACTCATTGTCATTTTTACGTTCTTTATTTTTACCATAAATGTGCAAATAATTGGAATTAGGAAATAAATCATTCAATTAGGAAGAAGTAATCGACTGTGTGTCCTTTTATTAACTTATATTACCAAAACTAAGATTAGGCCGTGACTGAAATTGTAAAGAAATACGAAGCGTGAGGAAAGAGGAGAGCATTGCCATTTTCACATATCACACGCAAAACAAAATCCAGTCCCAGACGAATCTCCAAGGTCATCGAGCTAACGTATACGGTTTTATCAAATAAAAGGCCAAAAGGCCCAAAGCCACCTCACCCTCTCACCACTCCCATCTCCCGCCACACTCAACTTTTTTTCTCTTTTGTGAACCCCGGAACGAATCATAAGGCAAAAATGAACATACCGGTCATCGATCTAACTCCGTACTTGGAGATCGCCGATAAGCTCAGCTCCGAACCAACGAAATTTTCGGATCAGATCAAGGAATTCGGGCCATGGCTCGGGGAGTTGTGTCAGTCGGTGAGTCGGATCCTGAGTGAGACGGGAGCTTTGGTAGTGAAGGACCCCAGATGCACTGCCCAAGATAACGATCGCTTCATTGACATGATGGAGCAGTACTTCGAGAGACCTCTTCACTTCAAAAAGCAACAGGAGAGACCTCACTTACATTACCAGGTAGATAGCTTTTCTTGTAACTTTTTCTTCTTCTTTTTTTGGTTTGATGAGTGATTCTAGGAACTAAAAGGATTACAAAGTCTTGGATTTTTATACAACGCTTTTGAAGGCAATCCCGTTTGGGCTATATTTTGGAATGAGGAGCATATGAATTTTTATCTTTTTTCAATTTTTGGGTCGAAGATTTTCTTTGTTCTTTTTCTTGTTCTCTTCCTAATGACAAAGAAAAGCGATTTGTTGAGTGAAGAACTGAACTTTTTCGCAATTTGAGTTGTTGGGGGGTCCTCAGTCCTGATACAATCTAGGAACACAAACATGTTGGTGGATGGTCACAAGATGTGAGAAGACGAAGCAAATTTGCTTTTTTGCAAAAGAGTTGCTTTGTAAGTTTTAATTGAAGTGTAAACTGTAAATTTATATTCAAGGAATTACCCTTGAACTGTTGATGCGGTGGGATGTAAGAGGAGTAGAGAAGATTGGACTTCATGAAAGAGAACACGAATATTTGGAATCTTAATTAGTTGGAAAGGCACTCTTCGGAGATTTGGCTATCGTATGAATGATCTCAATGCACTAAGAAAATATCCAAACTTTTCTCTTTATCCTTAAGTTTTGAAGGCTGGAGTGCTAAGATGTTTAAAGTTTAAACTGGAAAGGAAGTGGAAGAGAAGGAACAGAGCAGCTGTATTCTTGTCTCAAGGCTTTTGATTTTTGAAGTGAGAATGAAAGATAGATAAACATAGTACTGATGATGCCCATGGGCTAACAGGTTGGAGTTACCCCTGAGGGAGTTGAAGTTCCAAGAAGTCTGGTTGATGAAGAGATGCAAGAAAAGTTAAAAGCAATGCCAAAAGAACACCAACCTTTGACTCCCAGTGGACCAGATCGCAAGTGGCGATACATGTGGAGAATTGGTCCTCGGCCTTCTAATACTCGCTTTAAGGTGTGAAAATCTCCCTGTTTCCTTTGAACTGTTCAGTCATCATGTTTGCTAGTGTTTAACACCCATTCCATTTGTGTAGGAACTGAATGCAGAGCCTGTCGTTCCTGAGGGTTTTGCAGAATGGAAGGATACTATGGACTCATGGGGATACAAAATGATTTCTGCAATAGAGGTAGCTCATGACGTGGTTTTCCAATAGCATTCACACCATCTTTTAGCATATTCACTGAATTATGTTATGATTCGTTTCTCTATTAGGCTGTCGCTGAAATGGCTGCTATTGGATTTGGCTTGACCAAAGATGCCTTTACTTCGCGTATGAAGCAGGTTGATATTTTGCTGATTAAGCTTCTTCTTTATCTGTTTCTCTTTACAGCATTCCTCGTGATTTATTTTCAAAATCAAATGCAAGAAACTTAAAATCAGTGAAAGGTGTTCAGCTTGGAGTAAATAGTAGAAAACAAATTTAACTAAGGTATTTTTTGCGACAAATGTTGACTGTCTAAGCCAAATCATTCAGCTGTCAGGGTGATGTATTAAGATGTAAACCGCGTACCAATAATTATTTGAATTCCTCTTCTTCTCGGTTCCATCAGTAAACAGTAGTCTTCATTTGTAGTTGTGGTTTGTCAACTCAGTATAGAGCATCATAATGTGTTCATTTTCTTGTCACTTCTTGACGAGCTTTTCAAGTACAAAGATAATAAACTGACTGGCATTCTGCCGTTCCTTTTGGCCTCCAGGGACCTCATCTTCTTGCTCCAACAGGAAGTGATCTCCGCCTTTATGGCCAAGAGGGTACTGTGTTTGCAGGATATCATTATGACCTGAACTTCTTAACAATTCACGGAAGAAGTAGATTCCCTGGCCTAAATATTTGGCTAAGAAATGGGCAAAAAGTTGAAGTGAAGGTTCCCCTTGGATGCCTTCTCATTCAAACCGGAAAACAGGTGAGGGCAGGATACGTTAGATGATTTGAGAATTAATCCATTTTGTATTACGAGGCTGTACATAATGATTTGACCAATTTCCTAAACTATTTATTTACTGCTTATACGATACTTTCCCTTAACATAACACACATGTTACGTTGCTCCTGTTTCCAGATTGAATGGTTACGATACTTTTCCTTAACATAACGCCCATGTTACGTTGCTTCTGTTTCCAGATTGAATGGTTAACTGCAGGAGACTGCATAGCTGGCATGCATGAAGTTGTTGTCACAAAGAGAACAATAGATGCGATGAGAGTAGCGTCAGAGCAAAATCACAGCCTGTGGAGGGTTTCCTCAACGGTAATTGAAATGACTTATGTTAGGACAACTTTCAATCCAACAGTTTATATGCCCCTCTTGTGCATAGTTCTCTGATGCTGACATGTTCATCATCTGTTGTCACATAGTAGTTGTTCGCACATATAGCATCAGACGCTGTTTTGAATCCTCTGGGCCACTTCGCAGAATCACCACTCGCCAGCAAATATCCCCCCATCCCTGCCGGAGAGTTTGTCGAACAAGAGCTCGCAGTCATCAACCTAAAGGGGAATAAAGGGGAAGCCTGAAAACTTATCCCTGACCATTGTTGAAAGGAGTTATATTTGACTCGTGTTTTCCAATTGGAGAAGCACTTCCAGTGTTAATCTTTGACGGTCTCTTGATTGTTTTATGTACTTCCACTTCACGTTTTCGCTGCTGTTTTTGAACGGCACCGACATAACTTGTGGAAAAACAGTATGTGGGAAGCATGGCTTTCAATCTAACCATGGAATGTTTGACTCAAAGTGTTTAAGCAATTGGCTTGTGTTCAGAAGTAGATAAACATGTGCAATTTATCTAAAGAGTAATGTGGTTGTCGGCAGTTGTTGGCAAAAATACGCTTGGACAAGTTAATGTTCCGGAAAAGCATTTCATAAACATTGGCACAAAATCCTCTGCACCGTTGAGTTTGTCTAATCTTACTGTAATTGGAAGAAGTCATAAACAATGGCATGAAATCCTCTGCACGGTAAACGGTGGTTGTTACAATCAAATTTGTCTCATTGTAATTGGAAGAAGTCATAAACAATGGCATGAAATCCTCTGCACGGTAAACGGTGGATGTTACAGTCAAATTTGTGCACACATTTATGTAACAGAGGATTTGGTCCCCGCATCAATTACAAATCAATCACGTAGTTGGCGATCACAATCAGTTGTAATCTTGATATCGACAGGCCTCGCGTCACGTCTTGTTTTGGATTCCATATCATTAAATAAAGAGAAAAGCCCTAATTAAAGTCCAAACAGGTTGGGTTGAGAAGGAAATTGGAGATTATTTATTACTAGGATTACCGTCATTTATGACGCATATTAATTAAGCAGCAAAAGGGTTGAAATGGATAACAGGAAGACATGGAAGTGGAGGAGCTCCGTTATTGACTAATCCTGCTCTGTGTTGAAAGTCGTCTAAATGACGATCATCAATCTTCCAGTCAAAGCATTGAACTATAACTGCTATAGCGGTAATGGTGGTTGCAAGTGCCAAAGCTTTTCCTGGACATGACCTCCTTCCAGCACCAAATGCAATGAAACTAAAGCTGTCGTGTCCAACCAAGAACCTCTCTGGTCGGAACTCGTTGGGGTTGTCCCATGTTTCTGGATCTCTCATTACACCGTTAGTGTTAAGGAACACAACACTGTTTTGGGGTATGTAAAAGTTTCCTAATCTGCAGTCTTCTCGGGATTGCCTTGCTAGTATAGGCCCTGGAGGGTGTACTCTCAGTGTCTCCTTCACAACTGCTTGTAGATATGGAAGCTTTGAAATGTCCGATTCTTCCACAAGTCTACCACTCTTCCCCACAACTGATTCTATCTCTTCCCGTACCTTGTTGAATATTTTAGGATGGCTTTTGAGCTCAACCATCACCCATACTATAGCATCTGCCGAGGTTGTCGTCCCTGCAATGAACAGATCCTGTCTTGGCAGTAAGACAAGCAAGAGACATTGATACTATCTATCTACCTATCTATATATATATACACACGCGCACACACACACACACACACATATATATATATCATGCAATGCAATGAAATTAAGCATGCCATGTAGCGTACCATAATGAAAGCTTTTATGATACTCCTGCTGATTATAACTTCTGATCTTTCATCTCTATACACTTGCAACAGAATATCCATCAGATCTTTATCCTGTGTTTCGTGATCATCATTCCTCGTAGCTCTCTGCTCGTGCTCATTCATTATCCTCTCCAACAAGTCGTTACATCTTCTGCTTACATCCTCAAGCTTTTTTCCATATACCCAATAACCCAACTTGCGTAGAGGACCGAACATTTCAGAGATCATCAATTTTCCTGCGAGCTCAAACGCCGATTTAACTAGATCTCTACACATCTCAGCCTCGCTATCTTCGCCGGAGCACCTGGTGCTCATCACCATCCTGCAGATACCATTGTTTGTTGTTCTTAATATCTCACTGCTTATATCCACAAGCTCCTTTTTGTGAGCTTTGTCCACTAGTAGGCGCAAAAGCTGTTCAAGTTCCTCGCGTCTAACTCGCTTTGTCTTTTGAATCTGTTGCGCTCCAAGCAGTTGCGTAACACAAAGTTTCTTCATGAACTTCCAGTGGTCTCCATATGGGGCCATGATGATACCTGATTCTGCAAATAACCCACTATCCTCAAAAACGGATTTGGGTTTACCGGAGAAAGCAAGGTCATGCGTGGTGAACATCTCAGTGGCCAAAGATGAGGATGAGACGACGAACAAGTTAAAAAAGCCTAAGCGAAGACGGAGAAGAGGGCCATATTTGGAGGAGAGAGTGCAAAAACTTTTGGATAAGTCTGAGCATAAGTGATGAAGATGACCGATGAGTGGAAGAGATGGTGGACTTGGAGGGAGGAAGAGATGAGTTTTGCCGGTGAATTTCATGGACATGTACATGAGGACTATGGTGGAGAAAATGCAAACGAGGAAGACGACGAAACAATATAGAATCTCCATCGTTTAGCCACCCTGCATGTACGTTACTTCACATTTATAGTTTTCAACAATGATTAAAAAACAACAGTGTGCCGGTTCAATTCTTATATTTTAATAATTGTTGCTAATTATCAAATGGCAGAATGTAAAAAGGACGTAAGCATAGCTTTTGCTTAGTACTTAATAACAACAGTCAACTAATCAGAAGTCGACGGCAAGTTCTGTGCATCCAAAGTCCAAGCAACTAAACTTCTTCTTAAGTTGGACGTCTTCTTCATGCCAATTTTTAATAATTGGATCAAGAATTAAGAAAACTATTCAAAAGATGCTCTTCCTCAGTTATAACTCTTGTAGGGATAGAAGAAATTAATACTCGAGTGGTGCAAAAGTAATATACTTTAGTAGTAGAAGTATTGGTCCAGATCAGAGGCCGTTCAAGGAAAGAAAGTCCTTAAATTTGTATGTCCATCCAGCCATGTACCCCAGTGATTTCCTCAACTTTGGACGAGCGACTTTTCTATTGGTGGAAGGATCCTCTGTCCAAGTAACTCTGTCTCAGTCTATCATAATCATCTATTTATATAGAACCTACATAAATAAATAATTGGGATGGATTGAAATAAAGTTAGGCCAGAGTTACTGGGACAGAGAATCCCTCCTCTTTTTATAATCATTTAAAAGCATCTACTGCCTACACAAGTTTAATCCATTTTTGGATATATAGATATTGCGCAAATGTGCAGGAATATAATGCACATTTAATTTAATTGTATGATTATTTATTCTAACATGTTATATTATGATATTATTTTAATGTATAAACAAATGCAATTCCTTCTTATTACATGTCAGTTTTTTTGCTCCCTTTTACATTATGCCATGACTTGCAGGTTATTATGAATCGGTTCTGGTGGAATGGTAGGAAATAACAAGGTAAAGGAATCAATTGGTTATCATGGGACCGAATGTCTTATACAGAGAGACAGGGTGGTATGGGCTTCAAGGATCTCAAACACTTCAATCTTGCTATATTAGTTAAAAAAGGTTGGAGGTTACTTACGGAGCAAGAAATTCTATTTTATAGCATTTTTAAAGCTAAATATTTCTTGAGGGGGGGTCTTTTCAAAGCTCAAAAAAGTAATAACCCAAGTTTTGTATGGTCTAGTATCTATGCTTCTATTGATTTGTTGAGGAAAGGCGTTAGGTGGCGTGTTGGTGATGGTAAGAGTATTGTGACAGCTACTAATCCATGGATTCCTAAACCAGATTCTTTCAAGGCTGAGGATGGTGCTATTTGTATTGACCCAGGGTCGCGAGTTTGTGATTTCTTTG
>JAOQMP010000009.1:30893905-30904150 GCA_027563575.1 Erythroxylum pedicellare | reverse complement strand
AATTTTTTAAGTTTAATTAAAAAAGATTGTTAAATAAAAATTAATTAATTAATTTTAGTTTATAAGAAATTATTAATTAATAATAATTGACTGATTAATTAATAAATTAATAAATTTTTAACATCAAGAGGATTAAAATAAATTAAACTAAAAATTAAAAATTGAACCAAAAAGTTAAAATATTTCAAAATTTTGGTTAGGTTTTTTAATTACTAAAAAATGTTTAAAATTTAAAAATAAGAGATTTTCTAAAATTTATTAAAATACAAAAAATATTTTTGTTTAAGTTTTGTATTTGAATTGTCAATTCAGCCCCTTACGGGTAGTTGAATTGGTGGAATAGGGCGCATAATGCTAAAAGTTCCTCTGTTCAAAACTCTTTAATTACGCTCTTTTAATTGAGCTTGACATACAGGACTTGTCTAGTGTGAAATACCCGATTGACGTAATTTGTAGGCTATTGTATCAATTCGAAAGCTTACCCAATAGGCATCTAAAGAATAATAACTGCGGGTTCTTCCGTCTTAAAAAAAAAAGAAGCCAATTCAAAGCTCAAGACTTGGTGGAGTTATCCATATTACTATTACAACGTGATATTAGCTATTATCTTACAAGGAACTAGAAAATAAGCCTTTTCTGTCTTTTGCTGCTGCTGCTGCTACTACTGTACTGTATCTGTACAGATTGAGATGAAGTAGGGGATGAACAAGGTTTCTGTTTCCTTGAACAAGTGCACTTGGCTCTAGTATCCGTCAATGTCTGCCAAATGAGAAACATGTCAGGCAAAACTAGATAGACAGACAGGTAGAGGTAGTTGATTCATTTCTTCTATGTATATAATATATGTTAGTTACCTTGACCTGTTTCTGGAGGTCTTTAATGTACTCAACTGCCACATCTAACATATCTGCTGTGTTTATTTGCTATCAACAAGTAACAGATAGTTCAGTTCATGATCTGTGACAACTTCTAAAGAATCATTTTTCAGACTGAAATCTCATCTCCGCAATTCATACCTTGTCCATGTCGGGAAAAAGCCCTTGCAATTTCCTCATCCTCTCACTGATACGAGTCCTTCTTACCTAAAAGTTGATGAATATAAGAACTTTTTTTCATTGGTTTAATGGAATGAACCAACTTGAGTTTATGATCAAATACACACCCTCTCTGCTATGCTTCGTGGGTGAGTAGCACATCCTCTTTTTGCTCGAATCTTACAAGGAACAGAGCCCTTAAAGTTCAAGAATTTCTCCATGTCTCCAGAAGTCTTAGGCAAGCTCAAGTGGTGGGTCAAGGTCAACCCGTTTCCAGAAATTCCAGCCTGCAAAGGTATAGGATCATATTTGTCACAGAAAGGAACCATAGCTATTTTGATAGGGTATACCTTATCCTGATGAGGAACAATAGCTATTTTGATAGGGCAGAGTACCTTAACCTGATGATCTGAAGTGTTGAAGCAAGAGAACAGGGTCTCATCATTATCTCTCGCTGTTTTAATCACACTCAACGAGTTGTCATGCCAATAGTCTCTAGTGAAGTTGGATATGTAATTTGTCTTAGTATCTTTGGATGCAACAAAGCTTTCACCTTCCACTGCAGAAATTTGATGCAAAAGTCTCGACCTTGATGGCAAGTTTACATGGTTGCTCAACCTGCTAGTCGATGGACTTGCTTCTCCATTCGTCCCATTACAAGCTCTATAAGATACACCAATACCTGTATTAAACAAATAATTTTCAGCTATTCATCTCAGTTCAAAGACCAAAACTCAACTCCTTGGTTAAACCTGTTAGCAATTTCTTAGGAGAACAAACGAGAGGAGATATACAGTAGAATTTTGATGATACAAGTCCATATTGGAGTAAGGACTGAAGAGAATTACCATTATCAACGCTTAGATTGGATAACAGCCCAGGTGGAGAACTGTTTTGTCTGTGAAGACCAGTGTTCATCTTTGTCATTTGCATAGGATGGTCCAGAGAAGGGGAATTCATAAAGACAAAAGAACTAGCCAGAGAATTCCCTGTACCTGCTGTTACACTATGTCCAACCATCCCTGAGTCTGTTATTTCTCGCTTGATAGCTGGTCTATCTCCGAATTCTTTCAAGTCATGAAAATGGGAATCACCAGAGGCTGCACCATTAGTTTGTGTCTGTGGCGTAAATCTGGAAAACAGAGCATCCATTTCAGGGCTTAAAGATCGAAAATAGCTCAAGTCTTCACACCCAACACCGTTGCCTCTACTTCCGTGGCCGTTAACGAGATTATCAAGGAATGAGCTTGGTGCAGAGCGGTAACTCGTCAGCCCTGAACTGTGTTCTTGTTGATGATAATTGTGGTGGTTGAAGTCCATGAAATCTTGGTTCTTTCTCAGTTCTCCTTCTGAGTACATGAAAGTATGACCATACGACAGGCTCATTCTTCTGCTGAATGTTCCTGACAATTCCTAATACCAATTTACCATGCATCATTCAGTGTCCTCTTGACTTTCTCTTTTGTCTCGCAAAAAAGCAAAATTAGCATTTCAAAACTACCAAGTAACAATACCTGAAGCTGACCTCCTTCAACCGATTCCAAATCACGATGGTATGCTATTCTCGGCCCCGGAACGAAACTTCAACTCCTGATTTCGCTTGTTCTTAAATTGGAAAATTTGAAATATCCCAAGAAAGGTAAAGCTTTTCCTTTAACGTAAATCCAACCTGAAAGCTACACAATAGGAAATCAATTCACATGTCAGTTAAGGAAACCCAAAACTTAAGAGTTCATGCTTAGTTAAGCGGGTCTGAACCTTCAAAAGAAAGTTACTTCATATATCTAGAACCGCGACATGTACAAGAGAAGGAAACTAGCTTTGCTTCAGCTAACAATCTTTCTTGATCTGTTAGCTACAAGACAAAACAATTCACAAGAAAGTAGAGACTTTTTAAAACATTACTATCTTTAACTGAAAAGAATTGAACACCCATTTGGGAAAGGGAGTGGTAATGTACCTGAGTTTGAATCAATCACTCTAACGTTTCTGTTTCTTCAGAACACTGAAACCAGGAAACAGAGCAAGAAGGGGTGAGCAGGGGAAACGCTGTCTCTTGTCTCTGCCATGAAATGTACATTTATGGAGTCATTTCTTACAAAAAGACACTCGAGACTGGAGTTAATTGCCGAGGATGCCATTGGTATGGTCCATGACAGGTAATCATACACGTTGACTAAACTCACCAGAATATTTTATTTAACTAGGATGTTTTGTGGAGTCTTTAGTTTAACCCTTTCTGATATTAACATAAAGAGTAAGAATGAAGCAGAGCAATGAATGGTCGGGGGTGAGGAAAACAACTTTGTTATCCAAAAATCGTCCAAAGGCGTCGTATTCGAATACTTTTACTTACGGGTCAAGCAAAGCCAAGTCTTGCGGAGAAGTTAAATCGTGATGTGCTGGTGTTAGCGTTGAAAGGGAGAAAAAAAAACGTGGCGTAGCAGACGGGGTCCCTGATGGCTGCTCTGCTCTTCTCTGCTCCGCTCTTTTGGATGTACAGAAGAGGCAACCTTTCTGGACTTAGGTGTGGGTGGGTCGTCTTTAGCCTCTTTCTTGGTGAACTACATAATTAAAAAAGCAATCTTTTTGTCACTACCTTTTACTCATTTCAATATTTATTTATATGTTGCTTCGGTTTCCACTATGATTTTTTATATGTCAGTCTTTGTTTATTTCTCTTAAGGTCTTTCTTTATTTGTCAGAACAGAGTACACTTTTAATATGAACTTTAAAAAAAAGCAGAAGCAATAGCACCATAAAAGACAAATGAAGGCAAAAGATAACAGAGCATATCGTGTGACCATTCTAAGCCTTCCTTTAAGCCGTCATTGCAACAGTAGCTTCTATAATTTCAATTGCCAAAAAGAAAGTGAAAAAAAGGAGCCATTCATACCTAGACAAAAGCAGGGATAAATTAATAAGAAAGCCAACAAAGCTAGTGAACACACACCATTGTTTCAGCCGATACATGGCGTGAGGGACATGGTTGTGTGTGTGACTTTGATTACATCCTGAAACTGTTGACCCAAATGAAAATGAAAGAAAGTTAAAAGATTTGAACTGCTGAAATGGAAAAATAAGAGCAGATCACACTAATATGACTTTAAAACAATGTAGAATTGGTTGACTTTGATAAATGTCAACCCTTATCTTGTTCAATAATCTAAGTATGGCTTTTGACCAGAAATGGGTTTATGGTTCTTGGTAAAGTTAATGTTAGTATTAGTAAGAGGTAGTATTGAGTATGGAAGGGATTTGTTCTATCAGATAAGAGAAGATAAGAAGGAATCTTTAAATTTGATAAGTATAACTTTCCATCCCCACTTGGCTTATCAGCCTCAGACTTCAATACAAGACATAACATCAATTTCTTATTGCTTGCTACAGGACTATTCAAATCACTAATTACTTGAGCTTAATGAAATTTGTATAGCAGAAAAGGAACTGATTTAGATATGGGGAATATGGAATAACATGAATTATGCAAGGCAAAGGCATCTGTAGTAGTAGAACCAGTCCAATCCAAAGAGTGACACAGGCACTTTTTCTACCATCCTCGAGCATCTCTTTCGAGTCACAAGTAGTACAGAATCATACAAATGGGTGCTTTTTTATTCTGTGAATGATGCTAAATACAATTTCTGATGAAACATGGAAACCAAGTTCACTAAGCTGTTTAAACTTGTATTATCATACTAACTTATGTTTGGGATCCACTTTGTGTTTGTTCACAAACCATTTACTTCATGTTTAAAGGTGAAAGGAAAGACTGATGTGAAACTGCCGTAAATGTGGGAAGAAAGGAATTTGTGTGGTATGTTCCTGCTTGCAAAAACCCGTCATTCATCACCAGCAGCACAAAACCCGAATACTCAGGACCTGACTCGCACATATTCTTACCTTCAGGTGCCCAGTCCTGCATGATCAGTCTACTTGCTTAAAAGCATCTGAATTTACATCTCTTTTTTCCTTATAAAAACAAAGAGCAATGTATAATTATAATTTTCTGAAGCATAATTTGTATTTAATATACTTCTTGCTAAGAAACTGGATTTTCTGCACGTCATATCAGACAAATTCAAACACAGACTTGGAAACAATCGCCATTTTGATTGTTCAAAATGAATATACAAAATGTTGAAACGATTTGTATTTGTGTTTGTAACACTGTCACATTTGAAACAATCAATCCGTTGCAATCAAGACAAGCTTTTATCTACACGTACACTAAAACTCAAAGTAGGACTTGCATGGTATCAGCTTCAAGGGGTACTCCGAACATTGTAGCCTTTGCTCATACTGCTGTTATAACTTAACTTCATCCTAAAACAGATGGAAAAGAATAACCAACTTTTACACCTTTGCTCAGTTTCAGGAGGATCCTAAATTCTTTGAAAGGTATAGAATCCTTCAAGACGTTCCTGACTATTACAAACCTTTGCAGGATGAATTGCTGAATATTGCATGAGAAGCACTCAGTAATACGCTTTTCGAGGGTTGTTCTGTGCAAGAGAACCCGAACACCATTAGCATAAGTTTAATCTTGCAACAATTCAGTAACCACATGATAACTTCAGACAACATATCGATTGAAGAACAAGATATTATACCAGAGGATTAGGTCTATATCGATAGCCAAGCATCATCCGCTTTTTATACTGCTCATAGATATCATCATCTGGGGCCACCTCACCGGGATTCTGAGCACCAACACCCAAGTTGTCTTTCTTTACATTACCAGCTGCAATTGGATCGGATATACCATTCCTTGAGCTCCCCAAACCCTCACCTGGGAATCACCCACTATGTCAGTAGAATACAAGCAAGCGTAATATTGTACAAGGATAAGTAAATCCATATACTTTTTGGAAAAATAAATAAATCCATATATTGCATGCATATGTATGTTAGTTTTTCTTTTGATTTTTCTTTTCCTTTTGGGTAGGGTTTCTTGCCTTCCTTCCAACCCATTTTTGACAGAAGTTTATGCCCAACATTATCAGCCTGGATTCTAGCCTTCTCTGCAGCTTCTCTAGCAGCTTTTTGAGCCGCTGCATCATTACAGCTAGACATAAACTTCTCAAGCTCCTCCTGCGGAATGTAGTCACCCATGTGATGACCTCTTTTTGCAGAAGCAGCTGTGAAGAGAACAAAGTTAGAAGTTAGTGACCATACAAGGGAAAACATGGAGATCATTTTCCAGCACACAAAACAACACAGACGAAGTAAAAAAGAACCTTGAAGTGAAGCAGGTGGAGGCATCTCATCATTGTTGTATTTAGGCTGTCTCTTTCTCTCTTCCTGAGCAGCCTTCTTCATGTAGAACTCCATCATTGCTATTGGATCAGAACCAGGTGAACTAGAGTCACCTGCATCGTAGAGTAGATGAAATTGCGATTAGGGATGACAATAGGCTGGCCCATGGGCTCAAATTCAGGTGTTTTCGCAGGCTCAAACCGACCAGAGATTCAACTATTCTAAGCAAAATGATACAAAAATAGACCGACTAGAGATCCAACTATTCTAAGCAAAACGACATCGTTTTACCTAGAAGAATTAGGTCTCGGATAAGTTTGGGCTTGGGCAGCCCAGGCCTGAGCCTAATTAAAGAAAAATGTTTTATACTTAAATTTTTTTAAATTTTTTTTTTAAAAAATTGGCACAGCTGGCCCATGGGCTCCATCCCTAATTGCGATCACATATTAGACAAGTAGTTAAAGGATTCTTGAACAAAACAAATCCCATCTTAGCTGAAGGAAACATGACGTCAGTAAAAGCAAATTTCTTGAACAAAAATAAAGAATTCCTAAATGCAGAATAATACAATAGTACTTTTCAGGGTGGGTTCTCTAAGAGGATTTTCATTAATCAGCAATCTTTACAAGAGCAGAGAGATCCAAAGGCTTTTCATACTATAACTTCACGCATGTTTGTTTCACTTCCCTGTGTCTACATAAACTCAATTTCTTTGAAAATGGAAGTGCAAAAAACATACCATTAACAGTTCCTCCAGTAGATGTTTGTGCAGAAGGCCCGGAATGGGGCTCTTCACTGGCTTCATATAAAGCTGAAGCAGGAATTTGGTAATTTGCTTGCTGATGTGACCTTTGAGAAACATCTGCGGATTTAGGAGCTGATGCGCTGATCCCACCTAGAAAAGACAGCTTGGAATGATGATATTTTGCACTATGGATAAAAATTGACTATTGGAAGGGAATTATCAGACAAAATAAACAGACATGAAGACTTGACCCTTGAAAAATCGCAGAAAAATACTTAACTGTCAAATTAATTAATTTAGTGCCTTATATAAAAATAGGACCTAAGGTATAACTAAAACCATGTTGGATAAACACCGAAGCAATTAAAAAACATATATCCACAAAATGTGGGGTCACCAAATTTTTGCAGCTTGAACAAAAGTGGTGGGTAAATGAGAGTCAAAAAATTGTAAAAATATACTAAGATATAATTGTATTCACTACGATAACCATAAACAAATCTAATGGACCTTAAACATCTTTCTTTCAAATTTTTATGAAGAAGGAGAACCACTGACAGCTCCATCTGGAAGTACATTAGAATAGAAGGGTAGCAGACTAACCACTGGCTGAAACTTTGGAATCCGTGGTCTCTGAAAAGAACTTTTCCTCCTCAGCAAGTCGATGCTCATAATATTTATAGTCTGAGCAGTTCTTGTCAAATAGAAATCTAGAAGCAGCTCAAAAGAAGTCAAGGAAATAAAATATTGAGCTTCCACATGCAGAGCATGAGATTAACAATAAGATCCGTGCGTACAAAAATGGAAGTATAGAGGGCGTACTTAAAAGGCGTGTCACCCGGATTCTTCTGTCGTGTGATATCCTCAAACTGCCTCCCATTCTTTGCAACAAAACTTGCTAGTTTGTCCGCAACTTTCTTCACTGTGGGATCACTTGGGAACAGTGGTGCTGCACATCACTTATAAAACTGATTAATACCGAGAGCATGAACAATGGAATGCAAATTACTCTTTTTAGCAGGCGTGCCACATATGCCAAATCTTTCATTGAACATCTCTTTCCACCAATGTTGATTGATTATACATAAGCTGCATTCATGAGACGGGAAATATTCAAGAATGTTTTGTACTCTTCAATTTCTAGTTCAAGATTAGGGAAGGGAAAAGGAGATGCTCATCTTAATCTCAGTGCACATAACGATTAGGACACATTACACTTACCAAATAAAGAATCAGTGTATGACGCACTCATATTGAAGCTTTAAAAGGTAAAGGAAATGTATAGCTGCTTTAGTCAATAGTATAGAACCCCACTAGACGAATCACTTAAGAGGAAGAGATTAAGGGAAAATATCATTTAATTGAAGTTTTCTTGTCAAGCATCTTTTGAACTGGGAGGGATATCATGGATAAAAATAAAGGAAAGAGAGTTTGTAAGACAAACAGTGACTAACTTAATGACTTGGAGCAAGTTCCAATAAGTATGCATTAGGTAATCAATAAGAGTAAACATACATGAACTACATATGAAGCTATTTGGCATGCTTTGCTTGCATGTGTATGGCAATACAAGGGATATGAAACTACAGAAAGAATGCAGATTTAAATAATGACTAAATAGTGGCGTCCTCATTAATATCTTGTCACCCCAAGACACCATGTACCCAAGATCAGCAATTGAACTTCCATTGAAGTCCAACCAGATGAGAGGAAATCTATACAAGCAGTAATTACCAACATCAGTATGTCTGGATGGCAGTTCATAGGCATCTGGTTGACCCAACTTCTGCCTTTTTGCATCAACTGGGACATTTTCAGCGTCTAATTCATCTTCGTCCTCCTCATCAGCACCCAGCTTAACAGCAGGTGCAACAAGCTTTGACTTCTGTTTCAAGCTGAATGCAAGTTTGCCTCCTGAAGCTGCTTGTGAGCTCCCACTAGCATCATTACGCTTCAATTGCATGTTAATTTTACCAGCAGAAGACTTGGGTGTCCCTGTAACAATGGGCTTGGGTTTAGAATCCTTTTCTCCAGCACCCTTGTCCTTCTCCTGGGACTTACCCTGGTCCTTTCCCTTGTCTTGTTCAAGCTGCTTGAATCTCTCCATGAAAGAGCCATCATTAACAAAAAGACTAGAAGGGGCACCTTTATCCATTGCCAACGAGTTCAGTATGCACAGGCTGCTAGCTGGAAGTCAATGATTAACAGGCAAGCTTTAAATATACCAACACAATTATGTGACTTGTGGCACGATCTCAACACTTGCGAGCTTCGTCACTTCATAATAAAGAAATTATGGGGGGTTTTTTTGTGAATACAGAATCAATAATGAAGATACCGGAATAACCCACGGTCCTGTAATAACCTATCATAGCTTATTATTCACAACATACTAAACCCTTCAAATCAGAACAACTATAGTCTCCATATCTCGCACATAAGCAACCTCACAAAAGAGGATAAGTGAATTGGTTCTTTTTCTCATCATACTTGTTTACCTGACTCCTCATCTCCCAAACCCTGACACTTAAATAAATCTTTACAACATATACCAGTTAGATTGGATCTCGAAAAAGGAATCTTTTTCTGTATAATTTAAGAAAAGAAAATCAATAATATTATTCACGTAGCAAAATACCTCGAAACCCACTCTCGCAGAACCAAAATCGAACTACGTTGTGCCCGAAATACAGAACACGTTTCAAGCATAGAATACCGTAAACTTTCAACTAAACTCACAACCAAACATAATCACAAAGCCCTAGGAGCGGCTAAATAAGCATTTGAATTGCATCTAACAATATAACCCTAATCGAAATTTCAATTGACAACAAAGAAACAAAAGCCCGCGTAAATCTTGAAAAAGATATACCAAATTAAACCAAAGAGCGATCCAGAGCCGTGGATGCTTTCCGGCGATTCGTGATCACCGAGATGTTAAGAGCAAATCGGAGATGGAATTAACTAACGACAAATATTTTCTCAAGGCAAAGCTCAAAGGTGTACGTTCCTCGATTATATACCACGTCTTGGTGTAAGCTAATCAGCAAATGACTAGACTTCCTGGAGTTTGGGAAATTACATGTACGGCCTTGCATTTACTAATTTATAATAATAAGGCTATCTGCGTTATTTTTTATTTTTTATTTTAAATTCATTTTAAAAATCAAGTTTTTATTTTTGTTCTTGGTTTTGTTTCTTCCTATT
>JAOQMP010000009.1:30796124-30810175 GCA_027563575.1 Erythroxylum pedicellare | reverse complement strand
TGATCCCATTCGCCCATGTTTGTCTTAGTGAAAGCTATCCGCACATAAGTCCATCAGTGCACGTCCATGGATAAGTCTATCTTCCATGATAAAGCTTCCTTATGGGGCAGTCTCGTCGCTCCATGACTAAGTCATAAGTCACAATCCGAGTTAGTATAAAAACCTCGCCCATTTACCTGCCTTCGTCCTACCTTGCCGAAGTTAAGTGTTTTTGCGCCTCATCGTGCTCGCATGCCTTCGCGCATCCTCGCGAGTCTCATACACCTTTGCGCCTTCTTGCGCACTCTCGGGTCTTACATGACTTAGTTTCCCAACTCTGCGTGGCCTCGCATCCGAATCTCACATCTCATCGAAGATTTCTGTCAATGTGCACCTATGCGTGCCCACGCGTCTCAAATCTCGCCTACTCTCGAGATCTTCATCGATACTTCCCGCATCTCTCGCCTACTTCGCAAGTTCCTCGGGTTTTGCTCGCCAACTCGCAAGTCTTTGCCTTGTTCCTCGTCAACACGCCTTCCTCGTGCCAACTTACGTGCCAAGCATTGACCAAGGCTCGCCAACACTTGCACGATCCTGCAGACTGAATTTAGGGGTCTAACAGTTGGATTCCAACAATATTATCATAAAAATAAAAAATATGTGTTTCGGACAAAAGTATCTAACCTAATAAAAAATTATTGTTGTTATTTATAATTTATATAAAATATTAATATAAATAAACATGTGTTAAAATTAATAAAAATAGACGTTCTTTAGTGACTAGAACATAAATTTATATTTTAAATTTTATATATTTATATCCTTATCGATAACTTTATACCAACGAATGATAATTGGACAAAAAATTACGTTGTAGAACCTAACTAAGTAGTGTCTTACACGACATGTGAACTACGTGTAGTGTCCGCATGATCAGGTCGGAAATGTGTCTGTCCTTTCCCAGATTAAAAGTCAAATCGTACCTGCAAAATCAAACATTCGCTCATTCTATTCTGGAGCAACTGTCCCTCCAAATCAACATCAAAACGTATCTCAGCCGTTCGTCACGATCGCGACGTTGGAATCGGACTCCATACCGTGTACCTCACAAACACGTAGGACAAACCTTAAAAACATTTGGCACGTGCTTCCTCCGCCTCTGACAAAACATGAAGTCAGGAAGTTACTTCTCATTGGTGAGTGAAAGGAACGCGCCTGAAGTGCCGTTATAAGTTCAGAACTTGGTAATAATTAAATTAAAATTTAAAAAGCAAACTAAAAGAACAGAGTATATACGTATATATAAAAAGATATGCTCACAAAACTGCATAGCACCATCACCGGTCCGCCGTAGTAACAGCCGCCGTCACCGGGAAGCTGATGTCATCTCCTCCATCATGGGTGCCAGTGAAGCTGTGAGACCACGTTGAGCCATGCTTAGTTTCTCTGTCTGTCTGTCTTCTTCCTTTTTTACACGCCTGTGTTGTTTAATATTTGAGTAAACTTGTTGCCAGGTGAGAGATAGAGATGGCGAGAGAAAGTAGGAGGAAGAAGAATAAGCAAGATATGAAGATAGGAAAGGGAATGAGGAGAGAGAAGTGGTAAGAGATTTAGAGAAAGGACAACAACTTGGTGTCGAGGAAATGGTGATGACAGAGAGCAATGTCAACAATGGTGGCGAGCAGACAGATTTTCATGTGTCGATGTTGCAGAGATTGAACCCAACAAACCCTTTGAGGGTTCATGTCGTGAATCCTCATAGTCGAGTTGTTACTCCATCTCCTTCTCAGCCTTCCATGCCTCGCTCTACACGAACCCCACAAGTAAGTTATTGTTACAGGTGAAACAAAGCCGGAAGCAAAATTTTTCTTTTCTGTTCTTTGATATTCTGTTCATGATTGAAGTCTCTTACCCAGAAGATCTTGGGAATAGATGTGTCTGCGTGTTTGATTACATCAGTCAAAACTGTTTCTAAATTCATTAATGGTAACTTATGAAATGGGAAAAAGATTATTAAAGTTCTTTCTTGCCTTTTGATGAAGTCAGTTTCTTTATAACCAATAAATTACAGACCAAGACCAAGGTAATCCAACACTTTACCTTCTTATTTCCTTGTGAACAGGTATCAATAAGCACACTGAATTCTACAAAATACACTAACAGAATATCGCTGTTTCTGTTTATCCTGCACATGGTTATGGCTGTTGGGTTGGTTTCTTTTCTCATATTCAAGGGAATTCAAGGACTAATAGCAGCATCTGACACTGTTAAGAGGAAAGAGAAGAGGGTTTTACTGTATTTTCTGCCACAAGTTGAAGCAGCATCTCTGTTGAGCATTACTCTTGCTTTTGCATGGCAAAAGGCGGTAAGGGAATGGCCAAGGTTCATGGTTCATTTCATATTATGGAGCTGTTTTGTAATTTCTGCAGCTGCTGGAATTCTATTGATTTGCTTTCAAAAGCCTACTACTGATGTGGTTGCTGTTTGTTTAATGGCTTTCGCAATTGGCAGTGGTTTGTATGCTTGCTGGGTTACTCAGAGAATCGGTTTCTGCATTAAGATCTTGAACAAATCGCTTGACCCTGTCTCTAAATTCCCTGACTTGAATCAACCAACTTATTGGATGCTTGCAGTAGGGTTCTTATGGATGTCTTTATGGATTTTAGCTGTGATTGGAGCTCTGAATTTCTACTTCCCACCACTTATAATTATTGCTTTGGTGTTGAGTTTGGCTTGGACCGCAGAAGTTCAGAGGAATGTGGTGAATTTAACAGTTAGTAGGGTAATTTCACTGTATTATCTTAGAGGAATGCAGTCTAGCACTCAGTTCTGCTTCCAAAGAGCATTAACTCGGAATCTTGGAAGTGCTTGTCTGGGATCTCTGTTCGTGCCCGCAATAGAAGCACTGAGAATTGTTGCTCGAGGCTTGAATTTGCTTGAGGGAGAGGATGAGTTCATGTTTTCTTGTGCTCATTGTTGTCTCCATGTCATGGAGACAATCTTCAGATATGGCAATGGCTGGGCCTTTGTACAGGTAAAGATTATCCTTTACCACTTCTCTCCATTGGTCTCTTTAAGTTTCCTTCAAATTTGACAAAGATTAGTGAACCTTTTCAGCTATATAAATGTCAGGAGTTGCAACTCAATCATTCAATCCTCCTTTCTAAAATATGCAAGACATTTAATCCTGATTGGAACAGCTCGGTCTGAACCCGTTTGGAAGCCTATTTTTCAACTTGGACCCATTGCCAACCCTATTGAAAACTACGATCAGCCATCTAACATTACCACTTTTCTCTTGCTTTGTATAGCATTCATTACATAGGAAAAGTAGGAGAATGGTCTCTTTCAGTCTCCTTCAAATTTGGCAAATATTAGTGACCTTGTCAGCTATCTAAATGTCCGAAGTTGCAAAATCATTCAATCCTATTTTTCCATTATAAGGAAGTCATTTAGTCCTGATAAGCTTTTCTTGCAACGATCCGTTACGAACCTGTCCAGAATTTTTGACCCGGACCCATTGCCAAACCTATCAAAAAATTATGATCAGCCATCTAACTAGACCAAGTAATCCTCTATATTTTGATTGCAGATAGCTGCATATGGGAAAGGGTTTGTGCAGGCATCACAGGACACATGGCAACTGTTCCTGAGGCAAGAAATGGAAACCATTGTCGACTCTGACATAACCAGCTCAATTTGCTTCCTCACAGGAGTATGCAGTGGCTCTATCTGTGTCATTGTCGTAGCTGCTTGGACTGCCAAAGCACATCAACCCTTCACTGCTACTATCTCCCTCCTGGCCTTCTTTATTGGATATCTCATGGTTGGTACCACTAACCCTCTCTTCATCACAAATCATTCAACTCTCAGCAGAACATTAACTTGGGTTCCTCGTTGTTTCATCTGATATATATTCCAGACCAGGATCGCCATGGCATTGCCTCACGCCTGTGTGAGTTGCTACTACGTCTGCTATGCTGAAAATCCTGAGAACAGATTGTTCGATAAAACCATCAAGGACCGTCAAAACCTGATCAAGTCAGGTCGAGACACTGTTGTTCACACACCTCGAGTACCACCTAGATTCAGAGCTTAGTTTCTGATCATTCATGGTAGGTAGTTAAGTTGGTTGTGATAACTTCCCCTTCGTGTACAGTAACTATGGTAGTGACAACTTCAAGTACAAAGGGAAGATCTTGAATTTGGAAGGGAAGTGTAGAGAACAAGCACTATGATTCTAATTTCTCATCAACAAAAGTTACAATTGACAAAAGAGAGTCTCTTTACTCGTTAGGTTGTGTTCTTTGATTTGTATCTTTTGTATACTTCTAGGGATATTCTTTACATTAACAATCTCCTTCATTTTTCTTCAATCTTTGTAATTTGATCATGACAACCATATATAGGTACTCTTCCATTTGTATTTTGTACACAACATAAAATTAGTTTCTCTAGAATACTAGAAGTTTAAAGTCTATAAATTATAACATGAACATAACATGCTCCTAATGAGGTCTCATGCAAAAAATTCCCCCCCCCCTATAATTCCATTATTCCTACCATGACTATAACCCTATAAAGTTATCAAGATTCATCTAATAGGTTACAGTAAACTGTGTAACAACATACAATGTAAGTCAATGGTGATAAAAGAAATCATAAGCATAGAGTTTATGAATTATTACATATATTCAATATTTTATTTAATACGCATTCAAAGAGTAATAAATATGAATTCCTCCATTTTAAAAAATAAAAATCACCATGAACATTTCTAAATTTAGATGGACTCTCCATGTATGATTACTTAAACAAGGATTGCAAGTTCTGTTCAATTCCAACTTATAAGGTCATCTCCTCCAAAAGAATCACAATCTTAAACCAATTCCCATTTCTTCTTACCGATGTCTCTGTCCTTGCACATGCAAGTGTTTTCTTCTCATTTTTGGGCAATTGCAAATGTCACCATCTTCATTATTGCTTTTTGTAGAAAAAAGAAGTGAAAACAAGACCATTTGTCATGAATGTTGCCTTCATTAAATGAAAACCAACGAAATGATTAAACTTATTGACTATAAAACAAGGAATTAACAAGGAGGGTCACCTATACATTAAAATCAACTTACTACTATCACCAACATATTTCACTCGCGTTCCTTTTGGATTCCAACCCAACGCGCATAATCCACCCACCTGTGACCAGATGATATATTTCCTATTCAGTTTTGAAGGAAGAAAATTAAGCAGTACATAAGAGACGGTGCAGAGAAGTCTCACATCAATGATCCCAAGAATGTGTTGCCAGTTCTAACAGCAAAGCAGATTGCACTCAGTATCACCTTGTGTTGGTGTAGCAATGGCTCCAGAATCCGCTGTTCTATGAGACCGGCAAGCACCTGGTACCTGTTTTGAAAGGACAGTTGACTTGAGCAAATTCCATATTGTTACAACTATTCCTTTCAAGTGCCATTTTGTTTAATATCCATTGATGATTCAATATATGTATATATCAATGACATTAAGAATTGGGATAAATTTTACAGTTTTCAATATGAGATTTTTATATTCCAAAACCTGCATAAGATATGTTTCATTTAACGATTTCAAGGGCACAAATGAATCGCTACCTTAGATTACTAGAAACTGCCATATATACACCATAGGCCACACTGGTTGATAATACAGGTACATCTTCTGCTTCAGCAGCGAAAGACTTATCAACAGTCTTTCTCAAATTGATCAGAGCATTTGTTACTCCTACACCAATCTGAGAAGGAGCAGCATTAGTGAAAAATTATCCACATTAGTTGCTGTGAACTAATTTGTAAGTATATATTACAACAGATAAAAAGTTCTAACCAAACATCCAAAATTTGGCATTAATCACCACATTGCTGTGAACTAATTTGTAAGTATATATTACAACAGATAAAAAGTTCTAACCAAACATTCAAAATTTGGCATTAATCACCACATTGCATGGAAGTTCCTGAGTTTTAAGATCACAAACAAAGCAAAACTCGGAAAAACTTGAGTAGAGAAGTTAACCTACCAGGGATGCACCAGTGCCAACTGCAAATAGCTTGGCTCCATTACGCTGAAAAAATGGATTAACATGATTCAACTTAGGAAAATTCCAGATATTCTATGGCAAAACCATATGATATTATACAATGAATGTGGCACCTACCACTATTGCTCCTATTCTCTGTAAAAATGAATAAGATGTTCCAGCCAAAGCTACCTGTTCACAAGGTGTTAGGAGTGCAAAAGGTAATCAGAACCCATCCAGAAAAGTATATATAAATATGCTTATGCCAGTTGTGTTTGTTTATTTGAAATCAGCAAATAAACCTGGAATGCATTATCAGGACAGCCATAGAAGAACTTGGCAACAGGACCGGCACTGACTGCAAGAGGGGGACGTAGAGACACAGTAGGGGCAGGCAGCCAAACAAGCATAAAATCTGCTATTATGGCCATTACCTAACACATAAACCAGGTTACAAAAATGTAAGTGAAAAGTGAACAACTAAATCGATGGCATATAGGAATTCTTCTTGTTTGCCGTTCGAATCACTAACAATTAGTTTTAAATTCACTTCTTAAATGAAGCCTGTCAAAGCTTGGTCTTTCACCAGCTTCTGTGTTTGGGTTGCGTCTAGGTTAAGGGATTTGGGTTACGATCAACATGAAGTCTAGTCAAGGATGCATAAAATTAGGATGACATCCACCATTCAACCCTATCTCGACACTGGCTGAAAAGTTCACTTCAATTTGAACTATGACCTTCTGTTCTTCTTCCATGAGACACAGTGTTCAACCTTTCGCACTATTTCAGGATCCAACTCTCCAACTCTTTCGTGTTTCCTAAGTCGATTCAGGAGATGGGATTGGAAGTCCATTTGCTTCAAAATTTATGAGTTGTGGCTCCTCATTGACAAGCATTTTATTGAAACTGAACATTTAGCAATAAATTAGCCATACCACATCAGCGAAAACAAAATCCAGCTCCTTGGTGAACTTTTCTCTGCGCCTTTCCAATTCTGCAGCAGTCTGAGAACATCAAACAAAAGCATGAAGCTACAAGTCCCACTGATCTTCAGATTCACTTCGAAATATGAAGCACTCGATTCAAATATTCGCTAGACTCTACCCTCAGATCTAGTTACCCCAAAATGAAACATGTATAAGACAAAAGAAATAGAAACCTTGGTGAAGATGCCGACACCACACTCAATAGAAACCTTAGTTAAGAACAAATCATCGGCGAGTAACCGTTCCTTGAAACCTCCGAACTGAAGCAACCATCGGAAGACAACCGATTTCTCAAGCTCGAAGTACCTTCGTACAATCGATCCCGGTAACCTCCCCGCTTCAATCGCCGAAGCCAAGTCCTTTGGCAAGCTCTCCAACGACCTTCCCACCTATAACACCACGCCATTAAAATTCCAGAACATATGATCTCAAGTTATGAACAACCCCAACTCAGTTCATCACCGTGAAGCAAATCCGTACCTCTGCCAATGCAAGAAAAGCTTCTGTCCGATTGCGGGACTCTGCATCGCCATCGCCATCCCCTCCTCCGCCGCCTCTTCCCCTGGAGCCACCTCCAATACCACCGCTTCCGCCCCCGAGATCAGACAGGTAAGTGATAACAGAACGAAATCTGTTGCGTGAAGTACAGAGTTTAGGAATGGGAGCGTTGATAGAGAACGTTAGGTGGTGGCGGTGATGTTGGCGAGTGGGAAGGTGACGGTTTTCCGAGCGGAGAGAGAGGGTGACGCTTGTGCAGAGGTTGGAGAAAGACGAAGCCATTGCCATGAACAGAAGTAGTAAAGTCAAACAAGTGTTATAAGTCTTTGCTTGGTATTGGTTCGTTAGGTGGCGCGATAACTAACGAACAGACTCAACCCACCCTCAAATACTTCCACGCGCTCTCACGCTACGTCACAGGCCACAGCCCCAAAATATTGTAGCTTACTAGTTTTTTAAAATATGCTAATTTAATTTTATAATATTTAAATATCTAAAAATGATCTTTTATTAAAATTTATCTATTTTTAAATTACTATTAATATCAAGTAGAATAATTATACAAATTTTTAGTATCAAATAATCATCTTTTATTATATTTTCATCTAAAATTTTAATTATTATCAAAATCTAATAAAATAATTATACAAATTGTTAATATTAATTATTTTCATAATACTTTTTATTTAATCAATAAAAAAATATGTTGTGGCAACTGGGCCAGGCCCGGCTCAGCCCACCCTGACCTTGCTTAACGGGTCTTAAACCTAATTCTTAAAAAAAATATGACCTCAAGTTGAATCCGAGCTGTTCAAAGTCTGCCCAATTCTTATAAATAAAATGATGTTATTTTATATTTTTAATTTTTAAAAAAATTCAGAATGAACTCGAATTGTCTTGGGTTCTCTCAAGTCTAGGTTGATAAATTCAGATTGAACTCGAATTGTCTTGGGTTCTCTCAAGTCTAGGTTGAGATCGGGCTCCAACAACAGGAGGTCGGGCCTAGGCCCAGCTCGGGCTCGTTGCAATCCATAAAAGTATGTTTCTTTTATACAAATAATATTTGATAAATTCTTTAACTTTTTAAGATCATTTATTCATATTTATCATTTACAAGATAATAACTTTTTCGTAAATGTAAATGAAATTATATAAGATTTTGTTGGGACAGAGGCATTGGGCAAAATGGCACATAAGATTTGAAAGGCTCGCTCGTAGGCTGTAAATATAAAACTTTTTTACTCTCACAAGCCCAAGACGTAGTAGAAGCTTCAATTGAGCAACAATGGCTTCTGCTACAAGTCCCCAATCTCTGATGCTAACGTACGCCGCCTCATCTGTACACTCACAAGACCTAACCCCTTCTATTCTCTCCTTCTCCTTCAATTTCAAGCCCAAGTCTTTAGCGCGCTGTCCACTTGTTGCTATAAGTTCTGGTGGTGGAGACAGAGTTTCCGGCAAATGGGTCGGCTTCTACGGTCAAAAAGAGCCGAAATTTGGGAAAACTTGCTCCGTCGTTGTGGCGGCTGCTGCGGCAGCGAAGGTTGCGGTGGTCGACGATATGGAGGAAAAGAAAGGAGATGGAGCGACGGCCACAATTACTCAAGCCAAGCCAAAGAAGGGGAAAGCTGCTTTGCCAGTGAAAAGAGACAGAGTATGAGTATCAAATTCAGTTTCTTTTTAATTATTCTTTTTATCTTTATAGCATTTTGGGGTGGGGATCAGTTTGATTTTTCATTTCGAGAATCTACTAATTTCAGAAATTGTTAGCTGTTGAAAGTGATAGATTTTGCTTGATGCGCATTATCTTTCTTCTTATTGGCTTGTTTGAATCTTCCATCTACTGATGATACTGGATTGTTTGAACCTGTGTTGGTGATTGATCCAAGTTTTGATAGACATTTCGTGGAATTGTTGTTCATAACTTGATAACATATGTCCTAGAGTTGGGTTGTTCATAACTTGATATCATATGCTTGAATCCGTGTTACCTTTGTGTTAGAGTATCTTTGTCTCAAGTGCCTAAAGTGTACACAAAGCTATTTTTCAGGCAATTGTTTCACTGTTCATGAAAAGTAATATTTATGCTTGTATTTCCTATATTTATGCTTGTATTTCCTTTCCTTTTATGAATGTTTGTCTTTTTGGAAGGGTGTGAGTAGTAGTTACAGGCATATGCGATTGCTAACTCTATGGTCAGCTTCACTTATGGATTGCTAAAACTATATTCTCAGATTTCCTTTTTCCCTTTTTCAAGATTATCATACAGTTTCAACCATACAGTTTTACGTCCTTTTACACGAAATGCCAGACGAGGTCTAAGAGATTCTTGGAGATTCAGAAATTGAGAGAAAACAAGAAAGAGTACGATGTAAAGACGGCAATATCATTACTGAAGCAAATGGCCAGTTTGAAGTTTGTCGAGACAGCTGAAGCTCATTTCCGCCTTAACATTGATCCCAAATACAACGATCAGCAGCTGAGGGCAACTGTGAGTTTACTGTTACATGTATACAAAATTTTATAACTTTGCTACCAATAGTTAAAGTAACAAAAATCTCCTTATGTATTCTCTTTGCATAGGTAAATCTGCCCAAAGGAACGGGACAAAGAGTGAAGGTGGCAGTACTTACGCAGGGTACTTATTCTTTAAAATGTTGAATGTTGATCTATGTACTGAATCTAATTTAGTCTCTAATATGAATTGTCAATTATGTATTCTCGAAACTTCTGTGATTGTGCTAGTGTCTCATGGTTTGGGATGTGTCATCCTTACGGTTGTAACATTTGGATATATTCATATACTCTTCCTTTTCTTTTATTTTAATATGAGCTAAACATTTGCAGGTGAAAAGTTTGATGAAGCAAAAAATGCTGGAGCAGATTTAGTTGGTGGAGAGGACCTGATAGAACAAATAAAGGGAGGATTTATTGAATTTGACAAATTAATTGCATCTCCAGATATGATGCCTAAGGTTTTTCTTTGTCATTTTTGATTGGATTAACAGTATAAACATATTTTGGCTTCCTCAGATGGTGAAATGGGTTGCTTACTGCTAATAAATTATTTGGTAATGTGAAAATTGTAAATGTTAAACTAAATAGGGTTTGTTTCCTCTTTCAACTAGAAGATATGTTGGTTACTTCATGCGATTCTCACTGATTTTGGCATAGATGATAAAGGATATATTCTCATGTCATTTCAAAGGTCATGCGGGTTGACTGAACTATATCTTACATGCTAATAGGTTGCCAGCCTAGGTAGAATTCTGGGGCCACGAGGATTGATGCCGAATCCAAAAGCTGGTACTGTTGCAACTAATATACCTCAGGTATCCTAGCTATTGTGTTCTGTTACGTGTTCGAGTTTCAGATAGATTTCAAGTCTCTAGGTCTTTCATTCAGCAGAAAGTTTATGTAAATGCTTTCAAATGCCTCCATATAACGCAGAAGGGTTTGCAGATTTGCTATTGTTCCAGTTATTGGTTCAGTTAATTCATAATGTTTGTGGAAGGACGAGAAAGAGCTTTGAAATTATTTGCTCTAATGTTTTTCAGGCAATAGCTGAATTCAAGAAGGGAAAGGTTGAATTCAGAGCAGATAAAACTGGAATCGTTCACATACGTTTTGGAAAAGTCGACTTCTCTGAAGAGGACTTGCTCATAAACCTTATAGCTACAGTAGTACGTCCCGAACTTTTCTCCACTCTCTTTATTTCTTACGACTAAATTGTTCCAATCTCTTCTTTCCTGGAAACTACATTTGGAAAGGGTTTTAACTTACAAGCGACATATCCTGTGAAACTTTCCAGAAATCTGTAGAAACAAACAAGCCATCAGGTGCAAAAGGAGTATACTGGAAAAGTGCACACATTTGCTCATCAATGGGGCCTTCTACTAAGCTAAACATAAGGGAGATGCTAGATTACAAGCTTCCCTTGGATGTTTCACGATAACTTACTGTACCTGTAAATGATATCCTTCAATTGTCTCCTCTAGAGCTTGCCTATTTTTGGCGAAAGATGATGTTTAAGCAACACAAGGTTGGAGAGAGGTAGGAGATTGTGCATAGTACTAGTAGCTCTCTACCTGTTATGTTAAACATCATCGCAGTTTCTTCTAAACAGGATTCATATTATGCAACTGATTGCCAAGAATGTTTTTAAGTGGAAGACCAAGAAGCGTCAAACGATTCAAGGTTACTTCCTTCAGAGAAGGAATTCCTAATGGACTCTTTCAGGAATTCAATGTCGTGAACTGTTTTCGAACCCAAAAAGCTCATCTTCTGTTATGACTAATGAATCAAAATTAAATTTTTATGACAATCTGAGTCTTCTTCCTAACGAAACAAAACCCCAAAGATGAGTACATGACTTTCTTAATGGCAAGCAAAACTTTATTTTGCTAATGAAGTATGAGTATTATAATATCCTTAAAACATAAATTATAATTTTATGTGACATGGGAATTACATGTCAAACGAAACTTAATAATACACCACTTCTACAAATTCCTCTTAATTGAGCAAAGCATGGACTGTAGTTGAATGGCAGTATCTTAAAATATATCTTGAAGACACCCTAAAATGAAGATATTTGTAATGTTCAAGATATCTCGTGCTCAACCTCTTATTGAAACTTCAGCAATTACAAATGCGCACTGAGGGGATATTCCCTGCCATTACTCGCCAGATACCCAAAAAAGAAAGAATACAAGAAAAAAGTGCACCGAAACATAGCAATTATATCATCAATGGTATGTAGAGAAACAGAGTTACATAAATGGTATGCCTCTCTCCACTATATGACATGTTAGTAATATTTAAGGAATACATATTTGTCATAATGACGCAAAATCTATATGTAAATATACAACCATGACAGGCCTCTAGGATTATTACCAAGTAGATTCTGCTGGGATCACTTTAATAGCAACAACCCTTTAGCATGGATTTCTTCCAACCGACACTGCTATAGTTCCCCAACAGTCACCTTTCTTCCACACTGGAAAGACAAGAACATAATAGTTTTCAAATTTAAAAAGTCTATAGTGCAGCACCAGATATCAAAGCTCTCAAGCCTTTTGAAAATAAATAGTATTTGATTTTCAATCCATTGAAAAAAAAAAAAAGAATAACCTTCCGATGGCTGCTTAATCCAAGGACCAGTCATTACATTCAGAATGCTACATGCCTCACTGTATTCCAGGTCTGGCAGTAACTTTGGGGTGATTAAGAAACACCTGGTTGAAATAATCATGGAAGAAAATTCCTCAATTTAATAATTTTTTTCATTTAATATAAACAAAATTCAAATGAAATTAGCATCACAGTATCTTTCCCGATCTCTTAACTAGAGGGCAGATATCAATTGAGAGATCCATGGAAAGGAACAAGCTCCATTTATATTGTACACAAAAAATGAATACTTACTGAGGTGTATTTGGTCGGCTTGCGGCTTTCACTAAATGCTGAAACATCTTTCTTTCATTTATCAAGTCCATTCCTGCATAAAAAGTGAATGTAATTCAGAAACTACATTGCTCCAGCAAATCTTCTGTACAATGGTGAATTTTTTTAATCTTTGTAACCTTGATTTATCTCATCAACCACTCTAAACGGGCAATTTGTGAGGTCTTGAAGAGATACAAGATAAAGAATGGTAGAAACTGATCGCTCCTAAAAGTGATTTTCATGAGAGTTAGAAACTATAGGTAGTGTTGCAATAAAGAGGACAATTTACTACAATTCAATACCCCTCCAGATTGATGCTCAGCACTCAGAACTTGAAGCTGCCCTGTCTGCCTGAAGAGTAACAATATTTTACCAATGGAAACACGATCTAAATGTCAGTCACACTATTGTGATAGAATAGAACAGTGCAAATGTATAATTCAGAGAAGAGTTATCCAACAATGGCAGATCTAAACTAGAATGCAACATTTCCCTGACCTCCAGTTCATCAAAATAGAATAAACGAAATGAACTTACATCACTAAGAAGTGATCTTCTTAGCAGATCACAAAGGTAGGTAAATCAACCTAATTTAAAACAGTGAATAATTACTTCAACGAGAATTCTCAAGTTACAATATCGTAACCAAAGGAGCATAAATCAGTTCAGAATAGAGGTTGAAGAGGGAAGGTTTCTTGCCTCATTCACCCAAGTTCAATTTCTGTATTATGAAGGGGTAGAGATGGATACGGGGAAAAGAAAAGGGAGGCCCACTCCTGGGCATTGCACATTGGCCCATTTTGGGCTCCAAATAGAACCAAATAACAAATTCCTCTGTCCAGAGTAAACAAATGAGCTTGGCAGGATAGATGACTGGGCGTTTCAACAATTTCAATGCATTCTGACCACACCAAACAGAATTGTAAAAGGTCTTAAAGTTGGTACTCACCTGAACTTAACTTTTATAAGTATTCCAAACTTATCGAAGTCCTCTTCATGCTCATCTATTAAGAAACCATTAAATCAGTAAGTAGTGATCTACATCTGTTAGTTAAATGTACTCACAGTTTTGTATTAAGCAC
>JAOQMP010000009.1:30746872-30764870 GCA_027563575.1 Erythroxylum pedicellare | reverse complement strand
TTTCCTTATTCTAATAATGTAATCTGTTTCACTTCCTATCCAGTTATATAAAAAAATAAAAAAGGTTAACCTGAGAAATCTCTCGTGTTGCACCCTCACTCTTTTTTTTTAAATAGTTTTTTAAATTTTTTTACTTTTTAGAAAATCATTTTTAGTTAAAAATAATTAAAAATAGAATTATTGTAAAACTAAGAATTAACATAATAATGTAAATATAAAAATCAATATTTTAAAAGCAAGCTCTCATGTGTATTATTGCTTAGCATTTCGAGAAAGAAGGGGAAGGAAGCAAAGTTTGACTCTGGCATGTACTTTTGACTCTTCTTCTTAACTTTTATAAATAAAATTTTAATTAACAGATTTATAAATGCAAAAAGAACCATTCACATTCTTCTATTCAGAAGCTCCACACATCAGAGGCTTCCCTCTCTCCCTATATATATATATATACACACACATCATGAGCACTAGAAAGCTCAAAACTTTTTTTTTATGTACAGCAAGATAAGAGATTTGAAAACAAAAAAGGACACTTTGGAAGTGGAGGAGGCACTATGAGATCAAATGGGCAACAGATAGAAACTAACATCAAAACAGAAAGTGGATGGAGCTCTTGTTACCTCTATGGGCAAAAACCCCATCAACTAGATTTTCTTAGCTCTGTTCCTTAATGTCTAGGAGAGGAATTCCAGGTGCATACTTGGATTACCATGAGAGAGTTGTGAGAGCTCGCCTCCTCCTTTCATTTTTGGCATCAACACCCAGCAGCCTTAAGAAAGTTATCGTATGGACTCAATGTTGGTAGCTGGAAGTACTGATATTGTTGATATTCTGCCCCACAAGGAGTTGGAGTCGCGGTAACAAATGGATTGTTGTAATTAGGATTGAAATTTTGCTCAGGACGTGTATTTTCCTTCTGCGATTGCACCAAAGTTGCGAACATTGATTCATTAAAAAGCAAAACACCACCAAGCATTCATGTTTCATGTGCATAGGTGCAGATGGCAGAAGCATACATGCAGGGGTGAAGTTTAACCAGAAAGCAGAAGGATAATATTTCTGTCCGGGAGTTAGATCAAAGTGGCGGATAAAACAAGTTACTTGGACCAATTTCATAGGCTAAGAATGAGGAAATCTGCTTTTATGTTCAGTTTGCTCATAGATTGAATTGCAGATAATGTCATTATACACAGCAGAGGATTACCAATCATGTCAACATTTCACAGGCATCGCTAGACCATGAAAAGAAGCAAGGAAGTGGAGAAGTTGTAGAACCTGCTCAATGTGAGAATCAGATGTTATTTCCTTGCTCTGCTGATGTTCATGAGCAGGGATTTTCATTAAACTTTCTTGTCTTTGTTGACTAATCATTAAAGCGGACATCTTCTCTTGTTTTCCTGCAGAAAGGTCTGCGCAATGCTTAGCCATGTCTACATATGGCATGTTCGGCACGGCTGACGCTGAAAGTCGTCCAACCTGACCGGTCGTTTCCGAGATCTGGACACAAATCGTCATTTAAAGATTAGAACTTCCAACTTCAGATTGAAGTTGTTAACCAGGCATGAAACACATATCACAGTTAAATCAAGAATCTAGTGAGAGCTGAGTCACAAGTTAAGCTAGAAAACATGCCATTCACATATTCTGCTTGAAAGCTTCTCTCTACAAGCATAACAAAAATGGAATGCTACTTACTCCATTTAATAGGTCATCGACACTCAGAAGATTGGGAGGATCGGAGGGCAGTGGCTTATTACAGTCTGTTTGACCTTCAACTGTATCAGGTGAAACATGATCTTCGAACGTGAAGAGTGGAGGCTCAACCTGCAGATTAGGTCATCACGTATTACAGGACTGGGGTGGTGTTTCGGAAGAGAGACGGATCCAAGAATCACATAAGACAATTACCTTATTAGAATGGTCATTTTTCCCAGATCCTATCTCACCATTTTGGTCTGGTATATCTGCAAACAAATCAGCTCCAAGAGGACATGCATCATCAGGTCTAAAATCGTTAAGCAACCTAGCTGTTAGACTCGACTCTTGCTGTTTCAAAGCAGAAGAAAGTATTTTTAGTTAGATTAATATCAAGACACTGATAGATACATTGAATCCTGCAATTGCAAATGATGATTACATCTGATGGTGTTCCCAGAAATTTCACTATCATGGCAGCAAATGATTCTTTTGAATGGTTCCCTGATATATCTACTGCCGAAAGCAACTTCAAAGCCTCTTCGTCATCTTCTGTGGATCCAAAAACTTTGTATAGAGGATCAAGTTCAATATTAACAGCCTTTAACTTGGAATCATCAACCAGCCGTAGGAATGGATCGGCCTATCAAGAATTTGCAACAATACAGCAGTTACAATAAAGTATGATCGCTTCCATGAATTCAAACTTTGCTTCGCAGCTAATTTCATGAAAAAGAAACTGAAAAGAAAAGTCTAGATAAAGACGTAAAGTTCTGCACTTGCTCAGAAGAAGATTGCACTTGGATGAAAATAACACTTACTATTGTATCAGTTAATGCAGCTTTAGCAGAAGCAACAATAGGGTTTATATTGTATGCTTTCGATGAAAAGACAATCATAGATGTTGCCAAAGTAAAGAGGGATCGACGACGTGATGGTTTCAGTGGCCCTGCAAAATTTGAAAAAGTTCCAACATCTCAATGAATAGATATATCACCGCCTGAGAAGTAGTACAATGCCTGAAAACTAATAAGGAGATATCTTTGCCAGAGGTAAGAGGTTGAGTCAGAGAAGCACTTGAGGTGGTAAAATTTTACTCTACATAAAATCTCCTTCATCTCCATTCAAACTAAAAGATTAATTATAATAATTTAAGTCAAATTTTGAATCTAAAATTTTGACTCAAACCCTTTTTAAATTCACTTAAACTGTTCAAACATGTATTAAGTCTAAATTTTAGTCCAAAGCTCAAGCTTTGGTCCCAAACCCCGGCCTTATAAAACAAAGAAACTAAAACCTGAAGATAAGTGATGAGATACACCTTCAAGACTGAAAATTTTATCCTCATTATCCTTGTATGATGATCATCTTAAGTGATTTCCTTTACTACATAATTTTGCTAGGAACATTGTCTCAACTTTTAGCCTTAATCTACATGATGTATATTGAACCTGTGCCTTGTTAGATATCCCACAGAAATTCTACATCTCACTTTTCACTGGCCATCTCTGTTCACTTGCATTCAATTATATTCAGTTTTGTAGTTCATGTGAACGGAATCTTATTTGATTAACTTTCAATGTGAAGGACTGTGACCAAATCAGACATTTTGTGACTGGCTCACAAAGATCAAGTTTTGGTATAGAATTCGGTCGGAAAGCCTACCTCCACTAAGAGCAAAGCTCCTCAGGGAAAACGCTAGCTGGAAACTTTGAATCAAAGTATCATTGCTCGAGTTCTACAAGATACACTATGTAAACTGAATCACATGGAAGAAAAAGAACAGGAAATAAAACAGGGGGAGTCTTCTGGAATTAAGACAAAAGGATGTGGAGATTTATCCTGAAGAAATCAGGAGTCAGCAATACCTTGGTTCTTGCAAAGAGTAACACCAAGCTGTAGGTATTTGCAAGTGCTTCATAATTCTCAGGTGTATTTAAAGGAGAGAGGGACTGTGCCCATATGGACGAAAGTAGAAGGGTAATCTGGCGACTGCTCATTTTAAGCGATACTCTCTGAGATTTTTTCAAGGAAAATATCAAAATAGAGCCAAATTCTTACGCTCAATGTGATCAGCAAATTGATTACTGAATCAAATAAGTTAATACATACCTGGTCCTGTGCTAAATTAGTACTAGGGTTTTCCTCAGTCCCAGCGGGTAGTGCATTTCTTTTTACGGTATAAACTCTGCTGTAGGATGACTTCAATCTGTTCAGCATTGAAGGGTTATTTGCTTTTGAATCCTGAAAAGCTACAGTTCTCTCCTTTCTGTCTTCAGATACGTTTGTTTGTGGGGAATGTTCTTTCTTTTTCAGCTTATCGAAGAGTGCAGCTGAAGAAGAAAACACTGACACAGTTCTTGAAAATGTCCTTTGTATATTTTGGGCCTTATTGGAGACAACAGCAGCAGAAGGACGGGGGCAAACACAACAGGGAACAAGAACAACAGAAAATATACGATGTGCACCAGCCCTGGTCTCATGGTCATCATAGACCATAGCCAAGAGTAGTTGATGAAATAATGCCTCAGGAAAAGCCTGTAGGAAGCATGAACAGAAAAAATTAACCGGAGAGAGAAAAGCTAACAAAAATTTTGATCTTTTTATATCTGTGCAAACTGTAATCGCTATTTTTTGGATGCATCCCCAATCTCTATTTTTTTCCAAGTGCAACAAGAACATTTTTATACAAACAGGTGCATTCTTGCCTTGTTTTGATAGGATAAATTGGGCATGGATGCCACAATCTGAGCAGTGCGATAAACAGCAGAAATCAAGGTTCTGGCCATGACTGTAATAGTTGGTACGTTCTCCAACATTACAGCCATTATATCAAGAACAGGATCTGCATCTCCAACCTGCACTTTAAGTATCTTTCAGTCTTCGGGTGGATTTTTAGCAATTTCTAAAGTCTCCAAGTGTGCATAAAAAAAAACAGTTGTTCAATCAGAATTGCTCATTTAACTGTCCGTTAAAGGTATTCTGTAGAGCCAAAAATATCACATACCTTGGATGATAACTGTACTAGGCACTCATCAACTGCTTCTCGAAATCTACGGTTCCATTCAATTACTTCAACTCCCAGATTGGAATCGTCAAGTGAGCAGTGTATGCTTTTCCTTAAATGCCTCATCATATCACTCAATGCACCTATTATAGCTACAGAAGCCTGAACCTTGGTTTGTTTGGCAAGGCAGGTGGCAACATCAACAATGTCCAGCTGCATTTTGGGCTTCTTGAGAACATTTTTGTGATCAAGATGCTTTATCAAGATGGCCAATACAAAGTGCATGTTCTGTCCTACAAAATGCAAAGGAATAATTCTTATGGAAAGCATTAACCAACCAAATCAACCGGTTTCACAGTATTGCGGAGGATATAATTACCAGTTTTCTCAATCATTGATTGCATATCTGATAACACAGAGAAAGCAAGACCATGTACAGGAGTCCATAGGTCATCATTATCAAAATAGCGGAATAGAGATTCAAGAACTCGTCGAACAGTTGTAGCTTCTTTGGCTAAATGTGCCATGTTATTCAGGCAAACCCTCGACCAAAATGTGGGGTTATTGGAATCCTCTCTGAAGTTTTTCAGAAGTGATAAACATATAAAAGAGGTTAGAAATTGACTATAGCGAACTCCACAATAGTTGCACAACTTAAAGCGAGAATGAGAAATTACAGAGATACGTTGAGTTGGCCTTTCTCATTGACAATCATCCTCCAAGAAGGAACCCTCATCATTGAATCTGATGGCGGAGAATCTTCTTTGACAGACCCTTCCTTATCTTGAAGACCATAATTGTCCAAGACAACTGAGACAACCTAGTTTTGGAAGGGAAAATCTCATCATTTAGTATAATCTTTCCAACATTCCCAATTTCATGAAAAATGTTGCATCAGAGAGAAACACATGCGGTAATTCCAAACGGCATAGAAAATTTTCAAACTCAACAGCAGTATGAAATGAAAGATGAGGAAAAAATTTTAAATAGATTCTTCTAGGTTAACTTACATTGTCAAAATCTGTTGACATGTGAGAGAATTCACCCATGAACCACACCTATATGAAAATCAATTAGCAGGAACATAAACAGGTGTAAGAAATTATGCCGGAGAAATAAGATAGGATCCTAACTGTAATTGCCCATAGACAAAACACTGTCTATACTTGTCAACAAGAAATTTCCCGTAAAGTACCTTGATGCACAAAACTAAAATGTCAGAAAATACTAATCCCATGAATTACCATTGATGAGAGTGCCTGAAGTCCAGCTGAACGCAATTCTTGTGCACTTGCGTCCTCGTTCAATTCTTGAACTAAAGCACAAAGCTTTGGTATCAAACTGTCTAAATTGAACACATAAGTGCCATCACTCTGCACATAGGTAAGTATCTAATAAGCTTGAGGGTTTCCAAAGTAGCTACATTTCGGCTTATAGATGAAAAATATCCTTAATAATCATTGCGAAGAACATATATCAATCTGAAAATTGAAAAAATCTAGTAATTCCTACCTGATTGTTGACAAAGTCAAAAAGAGCCTGGCATCCCAATATGCGTATTTCATCATGCCGTGCTTGATCCAATAGAATGTGCACGATGCTAAGCAAGCTACTCGCAAACAACGGCCTGCAGCATAATGCAACTAGTCAATATTTGTAGAATGTAATGAATGAAAGTAAGAAGCCTCAGCAATTTCATCCAAATCCTAGAAGCCTCTTTTTCCCAAGGTTTAATGTCTAGTGACAGAAAGTAATCAAGCCTTGTTACTTATACCAACAAAAAGGACCATTCCTACAGAATGAATCCTTGCTTTAGGAATAAAGCATGTAGACATCAATCATCTTCAGACCATAAACTGAATCCTACGCTAGCCATGTGATATTTGGAACCTAAGCATAATAATGGCAACAAAACTTGAAGTCATTGCCTTCTGTCAATGCTTATCATCTATAGACGTGCCTAAATAGAAGATAGCCATTTTTTGAATCGTCAGGCACCTATTGTCTGAAGAAAAGCTTGAATATTGTACCTACAGAGACATTATTGAAAGTAAAAGGAACTCTACTTCTTTGGTTGACTTGCAGTAAACTGTTAATGTTTTTGAGATGTCTATGACACCCTGACTCTTTGTTTCCATGATGAATCAGATACTTGATAACCAAACAGAAAGAAAGCCATCAAAATTTTCTCCAGTAGGTATATGACTAAGAAATCACATATTTATAGTCTGATATTTACACAGTTTTACATGTACCATGTTCCAGCTAAGTAGCAGCCGAGGTTTAATAGTTTTATCAAACCGGTCATTGTTTAACTCAAAGAATTGGAATCAAAACTCTGAATGGTGTCCGTTTATCTTTTGACGTAGTAGTTCGATAAAGTATGTAAATGATCTAATGATGTTACTAGCATCTAAGCGTGCAATTCCAGAAATCAAATAAGAGAGAAAAAAAAAAACCCATGAACAGACTTTCAGGTGAAGAAGCTATTATGGTGTAATAATACTCACATTTGCTCTTTGCAAGAAGCCATCAACTTCCTGTAGATACACATAACGACTTTTACCGACTGGAATTGCTCGGTTCTCAAATCCTTGTAACACCTTTGCTCAAGATAAGTACTGATCTGCTCAACGCATTTGAAACATGAATCAAATGAATTTTAAACCAAATTACACAGAGTATGTAGCAACTGGAGTATTAGTCTAGCAGATGAAGCAAGTTTGCATACAGTTCTTGGCAACGAAGATCAGCAAAACCACGAAGGAACATAAATTTCATATCCATCATAATCACAAAACATAAGAACAACCCAAAATATAAGAGACCAGATTATTACCTTCGGAATCCTGAGAGGGTTTCTGGAAGCATATTCGCAAAGTTTACCAATCTTCCGATCATTTACTTGTTCATCCTGGAAAACAAAACATTGTGAGAATCCAAAAGGAATTGAAATAATAGATAACAGGATCCATACTATTCAGTGACAAAAACACGTGCACAACATGCTACAATCATTCAGCTCGATACAGACGAGTGACTTGTCAACCATACGTAAAACTTCCATTCCCTTTTCCTTGTATTGATCCAACTAGCACTCAGTCACCCTGAAAATCCCCATTCCCAGAAACCTATCCTAAACCAAACGGGAAGAAGCTGAGGTATTACCGCAGCCAAAGGAAAACCAAATAAGACCCTTAACGTATTCAAACTAATCACATGAAAGGTCCAAACCCCAAAATTCAACAAACACGTCCTGTAATTTAACCTGAAGACATTAGCATGTACGTTCTAAGATTCCTTAAAACGTAATCTTCCATTTTCCAGTTTCTTCAACTTTTGAACCAAAAAAAAAAAAAAAACAGAGAGAATCGCTAACCGGAGAACGAGGGAAAATGTCAGCAAGCAACTTCTTGTATCGCTTAATCGGATGCCTTGATCTTGCACGTAAGGCAGGACAAAAAAAACATAAGCTCTCACAAGCTGGGAACACGGTTCTTGAAACCACATCCATTTTTCTTTTACTTTTCTCACTAGTCTACCACCCCCCAACCATCCAAAATTCCAAATTCCCTTTTCCCCTTCAGTATCCCCAAATGCCCTCTTCAAATTCATACATCATTCGAAGAACATACCGAACGTATCAAGATTCAGCCATCTACTTCTCCTTAATCAACAAGAAAAAACCGAAAAGAAGGAAACAGATTAGATTGTGCAGAAAGAGAAGGCGTTTGGATAGAGGGGAAGGAGCGATCAGAGTTCCAAAAAACTGATCGCCGATGATTCGGTTCGATTCTATACGAAGAGAGATATGATATCTAATTATTTACTAATTTTCATGTGAATTAAATAGTCGATTGATTTTCATTGTTCGTTAATTCTCTGTACTCTTTCTTCGTCCCCATCCCCATCCGTTTCCTCATTTTTCTCTCTCTCTCTCTCTTTTGGGTGTGTCCGTCTATCTATTTATACTCTTCGTTTTTTAAAATCTACGCGCGCGCCATTTTTATGTTCATCACCCAAACGCCCACCTTTTGCCGCCATTTCCAACGGCCCCAAAATTAATACTGTGCCTGTTACTATCCCACGGTATAATATAAACCAAGTGCACAAATCAGTTGACTTTAAAATTAATATATCAATGATTAATAAAGATGCTTAGGGATGACTATTTCGATTCAATCCGTCCCAATTTGAAGTTAACGAATCGGGTTTCAATTGATCATAGTTTGAATTGGATCCGAGTTTGGAAGTTGAAGTCAAATTTCAGTTGAATGATCCTACCAAATGTCTTTTCTGTTTGTTAACTAACTAAATCATTATCGATTTAGTCTCAAGTTTCTTAAACCTATATACTAAAATGAGTTATTAGACATGGCTAAAGATACTGTTAGATTGATTGAGTTTCGAATTAAGATTTGACACAATAGATCGGTTCAAAGTTTGACTGGGTGATTCTAACCTCTCCCTTGATTTGTCCCTATCAAAGTCAACGAGTTAAGTTTGGATTGATTAAGTTTCGAATTAAGATTTGATAAAGAAGGTCGGTTTGAAGTTAGGTGTTGGATATGTCGATTTAATCTATATATTTAAGAAATTTAATATCAAAATAATGTTATTTTGATCAATTATACTAATATAATATTATTTTAGAATAATTCGAACAAATTTAGATCAAACTCAAGCCACAAATATGTTGAGCGCAGTGGGTGTATTTTGTGAAGAGGAAAAATAAAATGAACAAAATGGACACAAAAAATTTAACGTGATGCACCCTTAACTTTGGGCTACGTCCAGGGACAAAATTTAGAATATTTCTTCTACTATTATAAATAGTAGGTATACAGGGATAAAAACAAAATAGTGGCTCACAAGGTGTTTCCCAACCTAAAAATACTAACCTCACTATTTTGTTACTCACCAACCCTTTAGAAATATATTTCCTAACTTCAAAGAAAGAGCAGTGCTCTGGTTTTCTCTCTGTATTTTTTTTATTCTTCTAAAGCGGAGAGTGCCTTATATAGGCACTCTATCGCGTGCTTGCAACTGTCTCTTTTTCTTCTTTTCAATAAATGCAGCAGGTGGCTTCCATTTATTCAATAAAAACAACATGTTCTTCCATTCAACAAAAGCAGCAACATGCGGCAATGCCGCAATTGTGGAATGGAGTCCCTCCATGTGAGAGGGACCCATATCCAACACATGGATCAGGAAGAGCAAATATGAAGTAGAATACATTTCTTACAATCTAAAGCAAGCATTGTACCTACTTACAATCTAAAGCAAGCATTATACCTACTAACAGAGCTGGAAATAAAACTCTAATTCACCAAAATGTATGTTAACTTGAATTTACCTACAAATACTGATTCGAAGCTACAAACTTTATCCATCTTCCCCTGCAAGATGGTCACTGGATACAGCAAAAAGGATTAGTAACAATCTAAGCTAAATAGAAATTCCCTCAAAATTTTCATATCAGAGACACAAGACCTAGAAAAATTACATGCCTACTTCCTCTTTTTCACTGACAAGGCATCTCACATTATCCACAACTTGTTTGATAGAGAAAGCCTCCTTTTCAATAGAGTCAAATGCGTTGGACACAGCGGGTGTATTTTGTAAAAAGGAAAAATAAAATAAGCAAAATGAACACAGAATATTTAACGTGGTTCATCCTTAACTTTAGGTTACGTCCACAGACAAAACTCATAATATTTCTTCCAATATTACAAACAGTAGGTATACAGAGATAAAACCAAAGTAGTGACTCACAAGGTGTTTTCCAATCTAAAAAAATACTAACATCACTATTTTGTCACTCACTAACCCTTTAGGAATATATTTCCTAACTTCAGAGCATTTGATTTGCTCTAATTTTCTCTTTGTTTTCTGTGTTTCTTTCTGAAGCAAGAAGTGCCTTATATAGGCACTCCACCCCGTAAGACAGCTGTCTTGCAATTGTCTTTTTGCTTATTTTCAACAATTGCGATTGTGGCACTATTTCGGTGCCGCAATGTTGGAATGATGGAGTCCCTCCATATGAGAGATACCCATCTCCAACAAATCTCCCCCTCCCGATTACATGGAGGGCTTTATCAAGCCTGCTACTAATCGACAATACTCGAACTTGCCTTTTAGTAGAATCTTGGTTAACATGTCTGATCCATTTTCATCAATATGGATCTTTTCTAACTGTAATTGTTTCATCTTCATCACATCTCTGATCCATTAATATCTCACATCAATGTGTTTTGATCGTGAGTGAAAAGAGGCATTCTTACTAAGGTGAATAGCGCTCTGACTATCACAAAACAGTTGATACTGTTCTTGCTTGATACTAAGTTCATTAAAGAACTTCTTCATCCATAGCAACTCCTTACAGGCTTTCTTTACTGCAATAAACTCCGCTTCAGTTGTACAAAGTGCAACACACTTCTGTAACTTTGACGGCCATGCCACAGCTCCCCCTACAAAAGTAATCAAGTAACCTGATGTAGACTTTCTCGAGTCAACATCTCCAGCCATATCTGCATCTATGTAACTAGCTAACACAGGTTCTGTTCTTTCAAAACATAAGCATATTTTAGATGACCCTCGAAGATACCTAAGAATCCATTTGACTGCAGCCCAATGTTCCTTTCCAGGATTAAAAAGGAAACGACTCATTACTCCAACAGCGCGAGCAATATCTGGCTGTGTACAAACCATGGCATACATCAAACTTCCATTTGTTGAAGCATATGGAACTTTGGACATTTCTTCCTTCTCTTCATCTGTAGAAAGGCACTCTCTGGAATTCAATTTAAAGTGATTAGCAAGAGGACAACTAACTTCTTTAGCTTGGTCCAGTTTGAATCTCTGAAGTACTTTATCAATGTACTTCTCTTGTGATAACCATAGTTGCTTGGCACTTCTGTCTCTGATAATCTGCATGTCAAAAATCTGCTTTGCCGATCTCAAGTCTTTTATGGCAAAAGACTTACCCAGCTATTTCTTCAAATTGTTGATTCTAGAAATATTCTTACCAGCAATCAACATATCATCCACATAGAGCAATAAAATAATGAAATCATCATCAGAGAATTTTTTCACAAATACACAGTGATCTGAAATAGTCTTCTTGAAGCCTTGCTCTCCCATAACAAACTCGAACTTCTTATACCATTGTCTTGGTGCCTATTTTAGACCATATAGAGTCTTCTTTAGTTTACAAACATAGTCTTCTTTCCCCTTTTTCACGAAACCCTCTAGCTGCTCCATATATATCTCTTCTTCCAAATCCCCATATAGGAAGGTAGTTTTGACATCCATTTGTTCAACCTCTATATTAAAACTTGCGGCTAGCCCTAGCACTGTACATATGGATGTCATTTTCACCGCTGGTGAAAATATCTCATCAAATTCAATACCGTTCTTTTGGTTGAATCCTTTTACTACTAATATTGCTTTGAATCGAGGATGGTCGTTGTGTTCTTCATACTTAATCTTGAACACCCATTTATTCTTCAATGCTCTTTTGCCTTCTGGCAATTTCACCAGCTTGAATGTTTTATTCTCATGCAAGGATTTCATCTCGTCTTGCATGGCTTCTTTCCATTTCTTCTTGTGTTCATCATTCATAGCTTCATCAAAGCTTTCTGGTTCTCCCCCGTCAGTCAGCATTACATACTGATCAACTGAATATCTAGTAGATGGTTGTCTATTTCTACTAGATCTTCGTAATGGGACTGGAGAATCTTCAGGTGCTGGTGGTTGAATGTGAACATCATCATCATCCTCTGGTTCAACTTCATTGGGGGCATCTGCATTATCAGCTTCTAGTTGATCATTCTGTACTTCATCTCCAACTTGTCTCGGCACCACTGTTGGAGGATTCAATCGGAAGCTTGTTGAGTCATCATCGGAGCTTGGAACTTCCTTCTCTGCCTTGTTGATATCTTCAATAGTTTGATCTTCAATAAACATAGCATCACCACTCCTGATAAGTCTTTTCTACACCGGATTATAAAACCTATAGCCAAATTGATCTTGACCATTGCCAATTAATACACACTGTCATGTCTTGACATCAAGCTTTTTCCTTTAATCTTTAGGAATATGGACAAAGGCCTTGCAACCAAAGACCCACAAATGACCATAGGAAACATCCTTTCCTGACCACACCTTTTCTGGAACTTCATACTGGAGAGGAACACATAGTGAACGATTTAATGCATAAACAGTTGTAAGTAAAGCTTCACCCCAAAATACCTTAGGCAACTTTAAATGTGAAAGTAGACATCTGACTCTTTCTATCAAAGTCCTATTCATCCTCTCAGTTACACCATTCAATTGCGGTGTTTTTGGTGGAGTCATTTGATGTCGAATACCATGATCTTTACAGTAAGCATCAAATAATCTAATATACCCTCCGCCATTGTCTGTCCGAATGCACTTCAACTTCTTCCCAATTTGTCTCTCAATTGAGGCGTGAAATTGTTTTAACACATCTAGCACTTGATCTTTAGTCTTCAGAGTATAGGCCCACCTTTTTCTGGAATGATCATCAATAAAAGTCACAAAGTATTGTGCGTTACCAAGTGACTTTAGCAATGGTCCGCACAAATTTGAGTGAATCAAATCTAGAACATTCTTCATTCTGGATGGAGGAGAACTTTGGAAAGAAACTCTGTTTTGTTTCCCTGCTAAACAATCTGCACGTTTCTTCTGATGTATCTGATTTAGACAAGATAATATATTCTTTTTTACAAGCTGAGTCATCCCTTTCTCACCAATGTTGCCTAGTCTTTAATGCCACAAATCAACTGTATTATCATTCTCTACTGTATTGATAACATCATTGGAGAGTTTTGCCTGCATCATATACAGTCTTGGGTGCTTCTGACCTCTGGCCACTACTAAGGAGCCTTTAGTAAGCTTCCATTTTTCGTTTCCAAAAGTATTTTGAAAACCTTCATCATCTAGCCTGTTTACAGAAATCAAGTTCAGACGTATATCAGGAATATACCTGACATCTTTCAGCAACAGTCTTGAACCATTCGCTGTCTCTAAAGAAACATCTCCTTTGCCAACAACATTTGACAGATTTCTATTTGTCATCTTAACAAAGCCATAATTCCCAGGCGCATAAGATGAGAAAATTATCTGTGAGATGTAACATGAACAGTAGCTCCACTGTCAACTATCCAACTTGTTTTTTGTGACACCAAGCCAACTATCTCTGTATCAATAACAATGTTGAAAACATCAACAATATTACTTTGTTCATCATCACTGCTTTCATATTTCTTCACATCTTTGCCTTTTTCCTTCTTCAACTTTCGGCAAAATTTCTTCATGTGGCCTTTTTTCTTGTAGTAATGGCATTCCACATTTGCTTATCTATTTGACTTTTCTTTGCTCTTGTGTCTGGACTTTGGATCTCTAGATTGACTCCTTCCTCTACTTTCTGTAAGCAGAACATCTGAAAGTGATGAAGAGGCTGCATACTGTGATTTATGTCTCATCTCTTCATTTAGTATACTGCTTTTAACAGACTCCATATTTAACACGCCATTTGGTGCAGTATTTGTCAAAGATACCTTCAAAGTCTCCCAAGACTCTAGTAATGAAGCTAGCACCATTAGAGCAATCACCTCATCGTCAAACTTTATGCCCATCTTTGATAAATGATTAACCATCCCTTCCATATTGATTAAATGATCAGTTACAGAAGTACCCTCTTGGTATTTTATCTGCATCAATTTTGTTAGATAAAACAATTTGTTATTGTCGATCTTTGAAGCATATAACTACTCTAGCTTATTTCACAATGTTTTTGCATGAGTCTCACTACAAATGTGATTATACACATTATCATCAGCAAATTTTCGAATATAACCACACGCTCGTTCATGCTCAAACTCCCAATCTTCGTTGGACATCTCCTCCGGTTTAGATGTCGAAAATACCGACAAATGCACCTTTGTAATCATCAAGAGATCCTTCATCTTGGTTCGCCGTATACGGTAGTTAATATCGTTTTGATTGATCATTTTGCTCGTCTTCACCTCCATTTGCCAAATTAAGCCAAATTAGAGAAAACCGACCTCAAAGATGGAATCAAGATGTCAAAATTTGGCAAAAAAGATATTTTATAAATTTTCACCACGGGACCCGATAAATAGTAATTTGTAAATAATGCTCACCAAAATAGTGTCGTCAGACCTTATTGGAATAGTATTGTAGGACTCGGTAAATAGTAACTTATGAATAGTATCGTAAATGGTGCCGCAAGACCAGTTATTATTGCAGGACATCTATAGTACCATCACCTTGCAAATTTCAAATTGAAAAACTTGAGAGTACTATTCATCAACTTTGTCATTTTACCTCAGCTTTTCAAACAGATCACGACAAAAATTCATTGTAATTTTGTCTTCTTCATGACATGCTTCTTTTTAAAAAATACCTTAATAAAAACATAGCTCTGATACCACTTGTTGGATGTAGCAGGTGTATTTTTTGAAAAGGAAAAATAAAATGAGCAAAATGGACATAAAATATTTAACGTGGTTCACCATTAACTTTGGACTACGTCCACAGACAACACTCAGAATAATTCTTCCACTGTTACAAATAGTAGCTATACAGGGATAAAACCAAAATAGTGGCTCATAAGATGTTTTCTGACCTAAAAATGCTAACCTCACTATTTTGTCACTCACCAACCCTTTAAGAAAATATTTCCTAACATCAGAGCGTTGCTTTGCTCTGGTTTTCTTCTATGTTTTTGTTGTGAGTATGTATGAAGCATGGAGTGCCTTACATAGGCACTCCGCCGCTTGAGATAGCTACAGAGGCAGCCGTCTTCTTTCCTTTTTCAATTTCAGTGCCGCATTTGTTGAAAAAATGGTGTCCCTCCATGTGAGGACTCATATCCAACAATGTGAAATTGGAATTCTTTGCTCTTTTCTTTTTTTGCAATCAATGATGAAGAAGTAAGAATTCTTAAGTTTCAAATGGAAGTTCAACTCTTAAAGAGGTATTTCATGAAGCCTCCCAAAATTTAATTGATTTATTTATTCCTTTTATGCATGGATTTACATTTAGGAAAAAAGGTCAACATAAGCTTACTTTACCAATACTTCCTTTTTTGCCTTCATTTCAATTATATGCCTATCGGTGTTCCAAAAGTCCTTTTTTGAAATCCTAAGATCATTCCATTTGAATTAACATATAGTGAGACTTATTAGATATATTAATATATACGAAATTTCCCCGTTTGGTATTTTTTATATAATTAAACAAAAGAATTTGTAAATAAAAGTGCTAAGGCTACAACTAGTCCATAAATTATTAAAGCTTCCACAAAAGTTAGACTAAGTAATAAAGCACCTCTTGTTCCCTGAAAAGCACATAGTAAAACACAAACTTCTAAAAAAAAGTTTTTTTTGATTGAATGATTACTCCTCTATAAAAACACATTAGTGCTCGTGTAAACGAGGTGCTTTACCTAAGTAAGCTATAGAGATCTCATTTAAAGAGAAAGGAATCAAATATCTAGAGTTTCTTTTTGTATATTATATGGATGATTTGATCTGTAAAGACAATGATTAGGAATTGTTTGATCATAAGACTCCGTTTTTACCTTTTTTTAGATGGTCAATATTTATTAAAACATGGAGTGTGAATCAAACCTATGTTTGAATGGAAATTAAGATATAGATGCAAGTTCTTCTATTATGAATCTAAAGAGACTGATGCAAGTTCTTCTCTTCTGAATCTAAAGAGACTAATGCAAGTCCTTCTCTTCTTAATCTAAAGAGACTAAGTATAAAAAAATCAATCATCTCTAAATGTGAGAATAAAGATATATTAAATAAATGGTGGTGAGTCTATTTTTGTCGGTGAAGATTCACATAAACACTTGAAAGAATTCCATGATTTTCGTTCTAGAATGAAGCCACAAGGGCTGACAAAAGAGAAAATTAATCTTAGAATCTTTCCATTCTCATTGAAAGATAAGGCAAATGGTTGGTTTTGTCATCTTCCATATGGATCCATGACAACATGAAATGAAATAAAAAGGTTGTTGTTAGAAAAGTTCTTTCCTATATCACGAGTTGCCAACATCAGAAAAGAGATAAGTAGGATAAGGCAATTCACTATAGAGACAGTGTACAAATATAGGGAGAGGTTTAAGAAATTATGTGCTACTTACCCACTCCATCATATTCTTAAGCCACTTTTGATTTAGTACCTTTATAAAGGATTACTAACATTGGATAGGAATATGGTAAATGCAACTATGGAGGAGCTTTGGTAAATATAATACTAGAAGTAGCTAGGCAATTGATTTCAAATATGGCTAAAAATCCTCAATAATTCAGGACAAGGATGGATAGAGCTGTAAGCAGGTGAATGAGGTAAGTAATGCTATATTTGAGGATAAAATTTCAAATTTAATTAAGCTAGTACATCGAATGGTTGTAAGTCAATTACAATCGATGTAAGTTTATGAAATATGCCACTCTTCAAGCATCTTATAGATATATGTCCTACAATGTAATAATGCTCAATTTAAGAAGCTAATGTAATAAAGAGATTTCCTAGTCAACTTCAACAAAAATATGATCCTTATTCAAATCATTTTAATTTGGTATAGAGGATCACATGAATTTTAGCTATGAAAATCAAGAAGGGTAGCAAAGATACCAACTTAAGATTTCAATAGAGAACTTCAAGCACCTACTTATGCTCAATCTCAACTCTCAAATTCATGTATGTTTTTGAAATTGTTAAGTATTTTACTAATAATGCTCAACAATTTCAAAAGGAAAGAATGGAAAGCTTGTAGAATTTTGGAAAATTAAATCACTTAATTAGCCACCTGCTTTAGTAAATTGGAAGTGTAAGCATTAATAAAATTACCTTCACAAATAATGGTGACTTCTAAAGAGAATATGAGTGCAATAACGTTAAGAAGTGGAAAAAAAATTCAATTCACTCTTTTTTAACTAATAGAGGTAGAAAGGCTTGGAAAAGAAGAGGAGAAAGATGAATTTCTAGGCCAAGATAAAAATAAAGGTAAAATATGATTTTTCTTTACCTATATCATTTAATGCACATTTACCTTCTTTTCTTTACATGTTGACTAAATCATAAGAAAAGGAATATGAAAGAGAGTTCATAGAGTCCTCTAGAAAGGTGGAAATGACTATATCACTTCTAGAAGTCATCAAGAACATGTTAGAAAATGCAAAGTTCTTGAAAGAACTATATACAAATAAAAGGAAACTAAAGGATAAGGAG
>JAOQMP010000009.1:30727871-30741771 GCA_027563575.1 Erythroxylum pedicellare | reverse complement strand
ATTATGCTTTCGTGGGCCACATAAGAGGATTTTAATGCTTTTTAACTCACTTAAGCTTGGTCACTAGTATACCTGTCAGGTCTACTCACCATATAGAATTGGAAGCATCAGGAACAAGGGCCCCGCTAGATTCAAGATTTACCTGCTAATTCTGAAAAACTCCAAACTAGTTTTGAGTTTTTCAGAAGGAAGGGTATCATATAAATAGTGTCTGAGCTTGAACTAATGCAGCCCTGAGATCCTTCCATTTTATTAATGTATCAATCGTACAAATAACTTTTCTTGAACTGAAACAGATGAACATCTACTGTTGCATGAGGCAGGTGCATTATGTCTATTCAAATGCATGAATACGTAAGTTTGGTTTGAATTTAGAGGAGAATAAGAAACACATACACACACAATTGATCAGATCACAATGTCAACGTTAATGAAGTGTATAATTCATAAGCAAAAGATTGGGAGTAAACAGAACTGTGAAAATGACTATTTATAGATGCAACTTCTGCAAATGAGGAGTGAACTTTTTCCTCTATGGAAGCGAAATGGTGAGTTTTGACGGGAGGTGCAAGTTAGGTGGAATGTCTTATTCTACGACTTGCACCGGGCAAAACAAGAAAACCCTGAATTTAGAGAGACAACTGTTACACCTCTTTGATATTTGCAACTCCAAGAAGTTCATTAATCTATCCAACAGAAATCTGTAGTTATTAATCTGTCAGGTCTCTTGGACTATTTTCGTCAACAAATGAAAAATGAACCATACGCTTTTACCTACCAAAAACTTGGACATTTATTCCCTTAGCTGTGTCACCAGAATTTCATGGAAGTAGAAATGAAGATCCCCACCACACCCGCCTCATCAACAAGGTATCTTCAATCCAGAGATTACTTTGATGCCCTGAAGGCATTTAAGGACCACATCTTTGCGCTCTTCAATGGTGGTCACAGGCAATAATAGCTTGCCTTAGGTACAGTATCAGTACAGCTTCTATGAGTTGTAAGTGGAACTTAACTAGTACACATCTAACGTCCAGTGTGACTGTCCATTTTATGAGTAGATAACAAGCTGCCAGATTCTTGGATAGGTTGAGCTTAACCCTTATATACCTCGTGTCAGAATCTTCATTCAAACAGAAGCTGGAGAGATTTATGAACTCAAGAGGAGAAATTATCATATTTTTACCGGACTGGACTTCAATGATCATTATGCCTTGCGTACTAAAGACTATCTCCCATTAGTGTAAAACTTAATCAAAGTTCTTTGACCACTTCTGTTATTACTTGAAAATAATAATTCACATTGGCACTAATCAAATGGTTCATGGGCAATAATCGTCCGTGTGAAAGTATGTTACACAGAACTCTGTAGTATAGCTCACAACAATTACTAAAATCCTTATTCTGTATTCTGATTCTGTAGGAGTTGTCTGGATTGTGATGAAGGTATTAGCCATGGCTATAAGGATTCCATATCTTCTACGTTTATATGGACTATGCCTGCAAGCCGATTAAAAAATCGCTGCTTAGTAATATTCCAGTATGAACCTCAAGGAACAAGTACAAAATGTGAATAATCTGATCTTCAATTAACTTGCCTTGCTAGAGATATTGCTGGACAGCCAATCAAGACCTTCATAGAGTCCTTGACCAGAGGTAGCACAAGCAGCTTGGATATACCTATACCATTGATGAAAATACAAGTATCAGAAGAAGAAGAAATTTTGTCATTACAGATCTTGGTTTCTAGAATAGTTGCATTGTTAATAGCTTGAGATATCTCAGTTTGAGATGAAACATGGTTGGGAAGAATTGAGCCATGAATACAAGATTGTAACAAATAGCCAAGTTCAGTTTAGCTTCAGAATCATCACTCGGAAGAATGGATAATCAGAGTTTACCAACGTCGGCGACGAAGCGAATGCAGACCAAGTTTATCAGTGATCTCCGAGACGCTCATTGCATTTGGAAGGTCTTGCTTATTGGCAAATACTAGCAGTGTTGCATCACGTAGCTCATCCTAGACCAACAAGAAAAAAAGAAAGAGAAGTTAGAGCTTATGTGTCAATCAAATCGAGCAGAATTAATATTCTAATTGCAAAGATTAAATTGAAATATATGAACAGGGTTTCTAGGTTGGCATTAGTATATCCACCTCGCTCAGCATCCTATGAAGCTCATCCCTGGCTTCTGAGATCCTTTCCCTGTCGTTACTGTCCACCACAAAAACAAGGCCCTGCGTGTTCTGGAAGTAGTGTCTCCATAATGGTCGAATCTACGAACCAAAAAATCGAAAGAAATTACTTTTCATGATTAAACATGCTGAAATTCATCTATTACAGCAACAAATTTTATAATTTCGTTCCAAAGGTCAAGCTTTGCATGCCTTATCCTGCCCTCCAACATCCCAGACAGTGAAGCTAACATTTTTGTATTCCACAGTTTCAACGTTGAATCCTGACACGAACAAACTGGGCATGAGAGAACAAACACACTTCTTCTTAGCTATGAAACTCTGGTTAAGGTTTTAAAAGATCAAGCTTGCTCTGAAAATGCTCGTCTCCTTAAAGAGTATCAAGAAATTCTTATTTGTGGAACATCAGATATAACGTGAATAAAAGTGGTCTAATAATTTACACTGAGTTGGTAATTCGCAAGTCTTTCATCAAACCAATCAAATATATAGGGGAACAAATTCATTTTCATTTTCCTGCACACTGGCTTAAAGATTAGATATTAGTTATTACCGATGGTAGGTATAGTAGTAACAATCTCTCCAAGTTTCAGTTTGTAGAGGATGGTTGTTTTCCCAGCAGCATCAAGACCCACCATCAGAATCCTCATTTCTTTCTTTGCAAACAGCATTTTCACGAACCTAGATATTGCCAAGCCCATTGCTTTGCCTAGTTCAAGCAGAAATTATGTGCAGAAACCAAATGTTATGGATTAAAATCAATTGAACTTAATGAAGTAAGGAAGAGAAGAGGAGTTGAATTAGTATACCTTGTGAATTGAAAGGAACAACAACTGAAGCACAAGGTCTAATGGTACATAAGCAATAGAAAAGAGGTAAGACCCCAGTGCATGAGGTGGAAAAGGCATCAGGTTCTTTTGAAGGATATAGAAGAATAAAGGAAGGAAACCTTTTTTTAGCTTTCGGTTGAGGTTATTCTCAAACTTTGACAAAGGGGCAAAGTGGCTGTAACCAGAAAAATAATTAACTGAGGATTTTTGCATGGCATAAATAGCCTACTTGCAAAATTATCTGTTGCTTTGACATACATTTTTCCTTTCATTTTCGTTTTTCAGACAAGAACTCTCCATACTAGAATCAGAAAAGGAAGGCGACTTGATCTATTGACTGTTCCTCCCTCCGAATGTTTAAATTCCTGAAGTAAAATCTGATGACTTTTTTCGTTTGGTTTTAGCATTTGATACAACTTGGCCGGAGGAATTCCAGAAGTAAAATCTGACAAGGTGAAAGATCAGTGTATTTCAACTTGGAAACACTTTTCAGTATGGAACCAAGAATACATCCTCAGATAAATCAGTAAGTCATAAGAGGTGACCCACTGCAATGGACGTCAGTAGCATCAGAAAGCCTTTGCCTTGGTGATAATGTGGTGTTGCCAACAGCATCAACGTCAAGAATCACCGTATTTTTTCTCTTATGATCATCAGAATTCATCTTTTCCTCTGACACCTCGGCAGCGGAGCTTGAAACTTCCGCTTCCTTCTGCTGAAGAGAGACCGTGGCCTTTAGCTTCTGTGACCACTGATGCATCATCATCAATAGCATACAAAATTCTTTTGATTGCTCCAACAACCTTAAAGGGAATTAGATCACAGACTAGTACTTGTTATCGAATTCAACTTAATTTGCATGTAAACAATTTACTCATATTCCTAGACTAGTTGGGTGATTTAACAATAAAAAGAATACGGGTACCATTAGGTTTTCTATCTCAGGGCTCTGGTACAGTATCTCAATATCTGCTTTGTGAAGTAAAAGTCTCTCTTCTTCTCAAGGCTATCAACATTTAGCTTCAATTCTGTGATCTGCGCATCAGCTCATTTGCGACATTCAATAATTGAACAAAATCAATTTTGTTTCTATAATTTGTACCTGATCGTCATACGCAAAAACAAGACTAGGAGGTTTAAAAAGCTTCACAGATTGACTTGAAGGGTTAACTGAGGACACATCATTCCTTCGCGCATTCTGGGAAGACAGTACTTTGAAAGGGCGGTGGACCCTTTGGTTGAGCACTGAGAAGGAGGGCATTTCTTGCCTGCTTCTTGACCTTATTTACAAGCATCTCTCCTTTCTAGTGGATTATAGCTAAAGAAAATATAAGTAGGAAGGTGAAATTTCTCATGCCGCAATGTCATGTATCAATTGTAGTAATGAAAATTCATAATAATCCACCACAGCTATGTTGTTAGGGCAATACTACTAGAAATCAAGTCAATACTCAACAAAACTTCCTTGACCAATACAACCGATTATTGACTACAAGATTTTACTGAAAAGGCAAGACACAAGCAAGATCACAGAGTCCAGGTCTATTTTCAACTGTTGATGATACTAATCCAACCCAAATAAGCATAGCATTTGCTTTGAATTGGCCAAACAACAGTTAAAAGCTATAACAGGACAAATATATTACACTCTTAAAGAGAACCTTTGTAATATAAGATTTGATTGAATGTAACATCATGCTCGGCAAACTCAAGGAAAATATCAAGAACCAAACATATAATATAAACCATGATCACGAATTGAAGGTCATAAAAGGTGTAGTATAATTAGCATTGGGAAAGGAGAAACAGAGGCTAAAAATTACTTGAGCAAACCTTGATTAACAGTATCGCAGTACGGCTTCATCCATTGAATGAACTCCAAGTTATCAAGCGGCCTTCCTTTAATGAGCTTATTCACCTCAATATGTTGAACCACAAACAAATTTCTAAAAAGAACACGAAAATCAAATACGATACAGAATTCACCAAAAAACTTCTCAGGAACTAAGCTTATGTTGGGCGCAGTAGGTGTATTTTGTGAAAAGGAAAAATAAAATGAGCAAAATGAACACAGGAAATTTAACGTGGTTCACCTTTAACTTTGGGCTACGTCCACGGACAAAACTCAGAATATTTCTTCCACTATTACAAATAGTAGGTATACAGAGATAAAAACAAAATAATGGCTTACAAGGTATTTCCCAACCTAAAAATATTAACCTCACTATTTTGTTACTCACCAACTCTTTAGGAATATATTTCCTAACTTCAGAGCAAAAGCAGTACTCTGGTTTTCTCTCTGTATTTTGTTGTTATTCTTCTAAAGCGGAGAGTGCCTTATATAGGCACTCTACCGCGTGCTTGCAGTTGTCTCTTTTTCTTCTTTTTAATAAATACTACAGGCGACTTCCATTTATTCAACAAAAACAACATTTTCTTCCATTCAACAAAAGCAGCAGCATGCGGTGGTGCCGCAATTGTGGAATGGAGTCCCTCCATGTAAGAGGGACCCATATCCAACAAAATAATGAATGTTGGGATCCGACAAACATCCTTAAAGATGACAAATTATCTTAAAGTTAGCCTAAATACCTAAAGTTAACCTCACTCGTTTAAATTCGAACTAGGTTTTATTTTATAGATTTTAAACACGAACTCGAGTCTTTATATGTGAATAAATTATTTTATAAATTTGATTAATCATGACAATTTAATCTAATGTGACCACAATAAATATAAGTTTCTAGAGTCTTGAAGTGTTCATCATTTTCTACAACTCCACATATGATGAGACAAAACTGTTAATCGACCTCTCAACATCTTTGTTTTGTTGATATCTATTTGGTAGGCCTAAATGGAAAAGTGCATCAAGAGTTTTGTATGATAAAAAGATATCACTCAAGTTTAAACGTAAATTATGTCATTTAGCGATTAAGTCGACTATGTTTTATAGGGTAAAATGTTGTTTTCATCAAATAAGTGTATAGTCATAAGCAACTGGTGATAGAGATGAGGATTCTCCGTTGGATATGCAATCTTACTAAAAAAGATAAGGTTATGAATGTAATAGAAAAGGACAAATTAAAGGTAACTAATAATATTGATAAATTAAGAGAGACAAGACTTAAGTGATTTTGACATGTTAAGAGGAGACACTTAGACGCTCTAATGAGAAGATACAAAAAGATTATATTTAAAGATTGTAAAAGAAAAAATGAAGGTCTAAAAAGAATTAGAAGAAGGTGATCAAGAATGATATAACAATGTTGAAATTTATTGAAAACATGACTCGTAATAAAAATTTTTGGCATACTAAGATAAGGTAAAAGATTCTGCTCGTAAAGAGATCCTTACAATTCTTATAAATCTTTAAACTTTTTCCTCTTGTAATTAACATAAACTTATAAATAAGTACTATTACCGCTAACAGATTTAGCCTAAACCCGTTTTTTTTTTTACATAGTTCAATATAGCAGTTTAATTTTTATTTTATTATCATCATTTGTTATTTTGATTTTTCTCCCTTATCATACTACTAAACATCTCCGTAACTTCATTTATAAATCATATCTCTGCTAAATGTTGTTATTGTTGTGGTCGTTGATGTTTATTTGGGGACTCCTTTCCTTTAGTTACAATTCTAATTGAATTTCAGATACATTTTCTCTAATATTTTTTTTATGTAATGTATATATTTTTTAAGAAATTGCAAATAGAGCTATTGTAATTGTATAGTTTTAAAGTTGTTTTATTAGAATGATGAGTTAGAGATGGTGAAACAATTTGAGACACTTTTCTCATTAAAAGACTAAAATATATACTTTAAAAAAGAGGATTATAACTTCTCATATACATAAAAAATTAAATTATATAGTTTATGTAAATTATTTAATAAATAAACAATTTAAAACAAAATTTGGATTTCATTGTTTTGATACCTAAATTCTTATGAATTTAATAAATTCAAACATTTAATAATAAAAAATACATATCACTCTAACCAAAATCTAAAACTTAAAATTCTTTTGAAAAGGTAGACTTTAATTATCACGACTAATGTTTCAAAAATCCGACAATTGGTAAGACAAGAGATTTAAAGTTTAAAAGGTTCAAATGCTATTATGTTGTAATAAAGTTGGTTAAAGATTAAATAAAATTAAAGAATTTAAAATATATTAGAAAGAGATTGTATTTATCCATCAAATAATTTGAAGTTCAATTAAAAAAATTATTAAATAAAAATTAATTGATTTATTTTAATTTATAAAAACTTATTAATTTACAAAAATTAATGATTAATTAATAAATTGATCCGTTTTTAATAACAAAAGTTATTAAAGTAAATCAAAAGGGAAAGTTAAAAAATCAAAACGAAAAATTAAATAATTCAAGATTTTATCGGTCGTATCGATAAAATTAGTTAAATTTTTAATCAATAATTATTACCGAGACGTGCCTTTTAATTAAATATAAAAATTTAAATAATTATCCAAACCATTATAGCTAAGCAAAGAACAAAAAAAATTAGGAAAGTTATTTATCATTCATTATTTTCTTCCTCGTTGCAGGTGGCGGGGTGCTCCGGTGCAGATTTTGACGGTACACGATGCTGTGGAACTCAAGTCCATGAGCAATTGTCTCGTGGCAGGATTTTATAGGTAGCAAACAACATAAGGTGCAGATCAATGACATGGCGTCTTGCTATTTGAAAACTCTCATGGTCGTGACCGTAGACAGTCCGAGCTTCCAACACAAACCCTCGCCCACATTCACCATTCAAAGCGACAGAAGATACATCGTCGACATGGCCTCTAAAATTAAATTCCTCTTATAAATTAAATTTTTAAAAAAAGGGAAATCTAATTTGTTTTTGTTTTTTTATTTTTAATTTAATTTTTAGAGGGAGGGATCTCAAAACTAAATCTCTCCCTCTTTCTAAAAACTCAAAAATATTCAAAATCCCAAAATCCTTCACTATGGCATTTCACGTAGCTTGCCCAATTACATGGTTAGTATTACCCTATAACACTAAAACCATTTCCCTTTCTCTTAACTCACTCCTTATAACTCACTGTCTTTCGCTCTTTTTCTTCTTTTGTTTTCGTATTTCTCTCTCTGTCTTTGCAGTCGGCGGATCTGCTTCTGTCCGCTAGGGTTTCAGCAGGATCTCCACAGCGCGAAATCGAAGGCCGTTTTCTTGTTCGATGTTTCTAGAATTCAAGAGTTCTTGAAGGATCCTTCCGGAATTAGGGCTTCCAATGGCGGAAAAACCGTTCAGGTATGCGTTCCCAAGGTCTCTCCGCCGCCACCGCCTCCTCCTCAGCCGATTTTTTATCCGCGAGATGGAGGCGATGGTGGTGGTGGCGGTGGCGGTGGCGGTGATGGAACTGATGATACTATGGCTGCTCTATCGGCACAGACGAAGCGCGTGGCTCTTCAACGTAAGGCTGCCGCGGCTGTGGTTGCTGCCGAAGATTATGCACGCCGGTTTGAGGCAGGAGATTTGACGGTGAGATTATCTTATACGCTCACATTGGGTCATTACGTTGGTAATATGCGTTATTTGTCTTTTTTCTGACGTGAATGTTGGGTTGTTAATGTTGAATTTTGGTGTAGTGTGCTGATTCGGAGGATGCAAATTTGGAGTTTAGACTAGTTGCCTTTGGTTAGTGATGTTGTATTTCTCCATTTAAGAAGGGACTGGCTGGACTTGATTATGTTGCCACATAATCTTATTGATTGAAGTGAATCCTTTAATTCCTAATTTGTTTAAACTTGAGTATGTTGTTACCTAATCCTAACGATGAAATTACATCCCTTCATTCTGAATTCTGAAATTTGGAATGATTCAATATCGGTGACTTTCCTTTGTTGGTGTTGATTTTATGATTCTTAATGATATAGGGTAAGGTCCTGTTGTGTGAATTAAATTATACAGAAAATTTTGTTGTATTGCGAGTAATTGTTTGAAGTTATTAGTGAAAGTGATTGGTGGATTTGTTATTCAATGACAGCCGGTTTCTTTTGTTTATTCAGCAATTATAGTGATTTTGTGCTCAATATATGGACGGTAGTGTTGATTGAAATTTTTTGGTATATCTTATGTCTAGTGTGGTTGTTAAGTTCATGAGTATGATACAAAAGGAGTTGGTTTTAAATTTGGTTGAAATGCATGATTTGGAGTTTAAAGCATGATGTGTAGCTGTACTTGACAATAATGTGGAAGAATCTTCTCTGAATGTTGGTGTAATATTTTGGCAGTTGTTCTTGAGGCATCCAAAACATTTGACTATTTTGTGTTTCTCTTCTAAATCCAATGATACATTTTCAGGTTGGCTCGAAGGAAATGACTGGAGAAGAGCAAGGTCAATCTAATGCAAATGTGATGTGTAGAATGTGCTTCATGGGTGAGACAGAAGGAAGTGAGAGAGCAAGGAAGATGCTTTCGTGCAAAAGTTGTGGTAAGAAGTACCACAGGAGCTGTTTGAAAGCTTGGTCTCGAAATAGAGGTATGTTAAATTGTTTAAGTACATCCGCAATGACGTGTTCCTATTTATTCTTCTGATGGGTTTATTGCAGATTTATTTCACTGGAGTTCATGGAACTGTCCATCTTGCCGAATCTGTGAGGTACTTGAGTGCTAATTTCTCACCATCCTATGACTTCTTAATAAAATATCCACATGCAGTATTCAACTTGAGAGAGAGCTGATACATTGATTCCTCCTGCTTCTTTAGATATGCCGTCGTACTGGAGATCCAAATAAATTTATGTTCTGTAGAAGGTGTGATGGTGCTTACCATTGCTATTGTCAGCATCCTCCACACAAGGTGATGTCTATTAATTGTTCCTGTGATGTTATGCGGGGATGAAGAAGCGTGCTAATTTCATTTCTGATGCAGAATGTTGGTTCAGGACCATACTTATGCCCCAAACATACAAGATGTCACAGTTGTGGTTCTACTGTACCTGGAAATGGGCTAAGTGTGAGGTAATAAAGATGAAGAGTTGGCTCCTTGGAACATAAATCTACTTGGTTCTCTGTGCATAGGTGCTTTGATTGAGGCATCTACTTTCTCCTTACTTTCATCTTCTTATCCATTTGATAAGAAGTCAGTTCAAAGAGCAACTAGTTAACATTCACGAAACACAGTGGTTAGAATGTTGTGTATTCAATTTTCATGCATATATATGCTTTTGATCATTCCTTTAGTATTTAGGATGGGGTAGAATTAAGATGGACGTTGGTGTAGTAGTTAGTAGGAGATGGTAGCAGAGACTGGGAATCCTTTATACTTTTCATTCCCTGATTTATATTCAACAAGGCTATGCTTTTTCTTTGTCTTGCGAGATTTACTATTCGGTCTTCTCAGGTGGTTTCTGGGATACACTTGTTGCGATGCTTGTGGAAGATTGTTTGTGAAAGGAAATTATTGCCCTGTCTGTTTGAAGGTCCGCTTATTTTATTTTTAAGCAGCATATTCATCATTGTTTGGTTTTGATGGTGAAAAACTTATTGTTGTGAGCTAATATGACTTTAACGTCTGGATCTTTGTATCATTTACAGGTTTATAGAGATTCAGAATCCACACCTATGGTTTGCTGCGATATTTGCCAGCGTTGGGTTCATTGTCATTGTGATGGTATTAGGTTTGTTGCTGCCATTATTTAACTAAGTTATAAACTTGTTAAATCTCAAGTAGTTTGTTTATGTTTAGGCAAGTGGGTATACATGTCAAGAAATAATTTGGTGCTTGAATTACATGTTTTCTCCTATTTGAGACATTATTTGTATGATTAGTTTTACATGTTTTTGCACAATTTTTTTTAACCTTGTATCAAAGTTTGGTGTACAACTCATTCTGGAATAAATGTGTTGCAGTGATGAAAGATATATGCAGTTTCAAGTAGATGGAAATCTCCAGTATAAATGTGCTACTTGTCGTGGGGAGTGCTATCAAGTCTCTCTCTCTTTCTCTCTCTCTTACTTATTAGGTCCATTATAAGCTTCTTGTTGTATTTTTTCCATATTCATTTCATTAATTAGATACTGTTTGTTTGCCAGGTGAAGGATCTTGAAGATGCTGTACAAGAACTTTGGAGGAGACGAGACAAAACAGACCGGGATTTAATTGCGAGCTTGAGGGAAGCTGCAGGGTTGCCAACTCAAGAAGATATTTTTTCTATCTCCCCATACTCAGATGATGATGAAGAAAGTGGTCCTGTGATGCAAAAGAATGAATTTGGTCGTCCTCTAAAGCTCTCTCTAAAAGGGTTAGTTGTCAAGTCTCCTAACAAGAGCAAGGAATATGGAAAGAAATCTTGGAATAAGAATTCTTCTAAGAAAAATGATCCTCATACATCTTCTATTAGTAAGACAGAACTGCTTCAGCAGGATATTCGATCTTACAAAACTAGTAAGGATGAAACTAAGGATGGCAACACGAAAACATACAAAAAAGGACCAGATGTATATTCTTCCACTGTTACGGGAGTGGTGAACAACACTGAAGGTATTTGCTCTATCAATCAGCCAGGAGGTTTGAAACACAAGCTTGTTGATGAGATCATGGTGAGTGATGGAGAAAGGAAATCCAGTGTTATTCGAATTGTAAATAATAAGCCACATGACTTGGATAGTGGGGATGATGCCGAAAGAAGTGGTAGTCAGTCACAACCTTTGAAACCAAAGAAGTTGGTTATAAATCTTGGTGCCCGGAAAATAAATGTTATCAATTCTCCAAAGTCTGATGCATGGAGCTGTCAAAGAGAACAGGACTTGACAACTTCCAATGGTATGCCATCCATGTAATTCATGTGAGCTTTGGTGAACTATGATGGTCTCTTTTGGTGAATACCTGTGGTATTTCTTTTAATAAATATCTTGGTAAAGTATTTTGACTTTTAGTTTCTCTGAATGATTATACTTGTAAGTGATGCAATATCGCAGTCATTAGATTAGTATTTTTGATTTTCTATGGAATAGTAGCCCCTGTCTCTCTACTGATATGGTTATGCCTTGGATCTTCATGCGTAGGTAGTGAAGTTACAGGCCAACACAGAACAAGTGACAAGTATTTTGCAGAGAGACATGATGGCACTGCTAAATTTGTAGATGGTGAGTGGCTTTCTTCAATTTGTTTGTCTTTTCCTTTTTGCTGCTAGCATTTGCTTTTAGTGAACGGATGGCATCATAGTAGTTACATTTGTGTCATGCAGCTGAGAGAGTTAATTACTCTGGCCGAATGAGTGGTCTAAAATTTGCACGAAGAGAAGGAAATTTAATCAAGCTCGGAAAATTGAAGTCTGAAAATTCAATCTTAAATCCCAACTTTGATCGAGGTAGTGGCTCTGATGGAGGTGAAGCTATGCGTTCGGACCAGACTCATGTTTCATCAAGTAAAAGAAGCATTGAGGGCAACAGAGCTGCAGTTGAGCCTGTGAATGATGTCCCTACTGTAAAAAGTAGCAAGGTATTGTTGGGAAAGCGATCAGAAACTAGATCTGATACAAAAACTGAAAGCAACGATGACTCTGGTAACTCACCAATTTTGAATTCCTTGCGAAAAGATTCCAAACTTCCACTCAGATTAAAGATTAAAAAACCTAGCATCGAGAATCAGAATTCTCCATTTCCTCCTCCCGAGGAAGAGAAGAGCATAAGGGGTCAAAGATCAAAAAGAAAGAGATCATCAAACTTCATGATGGTATTAAATGAAGCTGAAAATGCCACACAATCTCATCAGGACAGTGAGATGATGGGAGCTAATTGGATACTAAAAAGATTGGGTAAAGATGCAATTGGAAAGAGAGTTGAAGTTCACCAGGCATCTGATGATTCATGGTGAGCTTCTTGTTTTTCTTTTACTCTCCTGAATATCTCTCTGTTTTGCCTCTTATGTTTTATCTTCCTTCTTGTTTCTGATCTTGATCTTTTAATTTAGGCATAAGGGTGTGGTGTCTGACATTGTTGAAGGTACGTCAATGCTCTCTGTTACTCTAGACGATGGTAGATTAAAAACCTTGGAACTTGGGAAGCAGGCTGTTCGCTTTGTTCCACCGAAACAAAAGCGGTCAAAGATATGAGAGCTTGATCCGTATTTTCAGTTAATGATTTAATCTCTAGATTTCTTCCCTATAGCAGGTGAAGAGTTTTGTCTCCATTTCAGGGGCAGAGAAGGTTAAAATTGTATTTTCTGGTTACTCATTACTGCTGCTTATTTATGTGCAGTGGTAGTATTGTAAATGAAGGCCATTAGTTGCTTGCATGATCCAATGGTTCTCTGTACCTTTAGTGTTTCCAGAGTTGAGTATGAAAATTCTACTTTTAGATCTTTTTAAAGAGTGAAAATTCATGGTGCTTGGAATCATTTATCAGGGAATGTGCACTAGCTCTTATGACGTTGGTTAGTTGTGAATGTTTAGCGGAAGTGAGGTGACATTTTCACTAGGAAGGCAATGGTCTCGAATCTTAAATCGATTCAAGTTTTAACCTAAAATTTTAAATCCATTGGTTTGGTTAAATTTAAGTGTTTTTTTTAGTTTGATACCAATTGGAAGAGGCTTGAAATCGTTTATTAGGAGTGTAGATTTTTCATTTTTTCTTTATTTTGCATTAGGATAACATGTAGGATTGGTAAAACCTATCTTGTCCAGTCTGATTATCTGATTTATAGTTAACATATTCGGACAATATTTTTAAAGGAGTTGCAGATGGATCTGTAGGTTCGTCAGTCATTGATAGTTCTAGAATCGTTAATCGTGTAGTAACTAGAATTACTATTGGTAAAAGTATAAAAGATAATTATACGGGTTTTCTATAATAATGATGACTCATTCCTTTATTTAATTTACTTGACAGTTTATTAATTAATCG
>JAOQMP010000009.1:30682392-30692724 GCA_027563575.1 Erythroxylum pedicellare | reverse complement strand
TTATTCGATAAGTAAAGAAAATTATATTTAAAATTTTTAAATTTTATTCAATTTTTAATCAGTACTATAACAATTTAATACTGATAGAACCCTTTAAACCTTAAACTTATTCTCTTATCTGTTTAACTTATAATCCGAGATTTAAAATATTGATTCGTTATGTTCTACAAATAATATTAGTAATGAGTAGAGCCTTATCCGAATTCATATTTAATTTATAAGTTAAATTAGAGACCAAAAACACCGGCCAAAAAATTTTGTGCTCAAAATTCTTAATTACGTTTTCTCGATTGAATCTGTACAGGATTTGCTTAATACGAAGCATTTAATAAATGTAATTTACAGGTTATTGTATCAATCCGAAGATTTATCCAGTACGCATTCAAAAAATAAAAACTACATGTTCCTCCGTTTCTTAAAAAAAAAATCAAATTTGTATAATTCTTGCTTTATGTTTAAATGAAATAGTGGTATTAACTCGATTCAAAATTAATAAATTAAATTTAAAAATAATATTGTTTTTAAAAAAATAATATAATTTTTAGCAACCGAATCGTAATTTTAACTTAATTTGGACCCGGATGAGTGAGGCCATGTCCGGTTCAGACAAAAGCTGCTGTGGTGTTCTGAAGCTGTCAAACTTTGGTTTTACAAAGATACGTTTTCGGTGGACTAAGTACAGGATGTTTCTGAATCAGACCCATCAATATCGGTTGGTCTTACTTGCTGACTTTTTGCTCTACTCCCGTTTACAATCTCGTCTTGTGTACCTCTCCAACCCAACATCCTCGGACGAAGTTGTTTTATTTCTGACAACTAACCATGTTTTAAAAAAATGTTTTATATAGCCAAGAAGCTCAAATATTCAAAATGACAGCTTAAACTTGGTCATGAACGACCAATTGATGACAACGTTTTCTGCAACAGAGTTTGCAGTTTCTCTCTCTTTTTTTTCTCCATCTGTCATTTTTTAATCTGTTCAAGCCATTTATTTTCTCGTCAAACCAACTTGATCTATAACTTTGACAACCATTATACACACTATCAGGTGTTTTTCCTCTGATCTAAAGGGGGAATCAAAACCAGTCAGCTTCACCTGTTTTTATCGTCATCTTACTCCGAATTCTGCCGGTCTGATACTATCCGGGCAGTCAATAGCTTAGGCGGAAGAAGGCACAAGACTCGCTTCTCGAAGTCGAAATGTCTGCCAAAAGCTATGGAAACATACCCTCCAGAAATTCATTGAAGTTCTCGTCATAATCTGCCTTATCACCACCTTCTAAAGTTGAGATCTTTTTACCTGCCAAGTGAGAGAACTAACTAGTGTGAGTAACTGCATTGGCACAGTTGAACTGCCTCAGCACAATAGTCAACTGGTCATCAATGTGTTAATCAAAATTAGAGTGAATTAATATATTCTTTCTTCGATAGATCACAGCGATCCCCTAAGGTACTTGCCAGTATCCGTAATCAATAAGATATATCGAATCCAAGTTTTTATGGAATTTTAGGTTAACAAGAGGACTGTGTCCAAGTCATAATACCTTAACTTATGAAGAATAAACAAAACTCAAGCATGATAAGTAATGAGAACAAACCTTTTCTCTTCCTCTCTTCAGTGGCTTCATACACGTCATCTGAATCATCATCGGTGCATGAATGTTCCCTGTAAGGAAATTGTTCAACAGCTGCGAATCCAAGAAGATGGAGCACTACAATTCCTCCATTAGAGCGTAGGTTCGGAGTTGAACTTAAAGGAGGAAGAGAGGAAAGTACCTTTTTCTTTTATTCTCTTCTTTCTCCTTTTTTTCTAATTTTTCCTTTTCTTTCCTCTTGTAATGAAGCTTCTCTGCGCATCTGTTACAAAACACAGTCAAGAAAATGAAAACACAATAACATCATCAGGTAATAGAGCCACAAATTCAGGAAAAAGACTCGTGATATATCCAAAATTATAAATCAATATCATAACGTTTCTATCTGACATGTTTAACGTTTCTATCTGACATGTTTATCTTATAATGAATGAAAGCTAATAACCTTGTCCCTTTATTTATCTAAAACATTCTGCCATACCAAATTCAGATCCCGAAATCATGCAGAGGCAAAAAGATTTCATAAAAAAAGAAGTGACACACCATTAGCTCAGAGAACTCTCAAGTCAAATTGAAATGTTGAATGATGTGGAGCAACGAAAAAATTTCTGGATTGCAGCCTTCATCAATACCAACTTACCTCTTGCATGTTACCAACTTGACAAGGGCTTGCTTGCTTTCTCCAGCTTCAACATAAGAGAAGTTCACCTGAAGCAATTCAATCAAGTGAGCGGCAAATTCACATTTTGGAAAGGCATCTGGCAAATATGCACATTTTTGATAAACTGATATCTCTCCTACTCTAAAACAAAAGTTAACAATCCTAGAAACAGGTGATGAAATAAAAGAAAGGGACAGTGAGTAAAGTTGGTTTTTCTAGTAATAAATATTTTGAATAGAAAATTAATATTCATGATAGGAAGAAGTACAAAACTTGCCTCATAACTGGCCAAGTCATCTTTTTCATCACAGTTTTTGTTGCCACATATGAACTGCCCTGACAGAAGTTGACAATGTAAAATTAAAATCCCCGAGAAGAAGACATTCAAAGCTAAAAAAATGGACAAGATATTAGTACAACTAAACAACGGTATAAAGACACTAAGAACCTTAACAAAGTTTCCATTACCGTCATCATATGAATCATTATTTCTTTTCCCATGTTCCGATGCAAAATTGAATGCCATTTCAATTAAAAAATTCCCATCCTTCTGCAATCCATCCATTTGTATTAGATGGGTGGAAGGGGAAGAGGTTGGGAAATTTGAAGGACCACAAGTTTTCATGTATTGACCATAATTTTATTCCTATCACTGAAAATTGAGAAGAGCAAAAAATACTAGAGTAATTACTAATAGCGGTCAAAGCTCATGGCCTATTTTCACAACTTTGAGACACCTCTTCTATAACAATAATCACCCATGGTAGTATGCATATGGACATGAAAAGTTATTGCTAAAGAACTTAAGTAATGAACTAATTCATTCTCACATATCAAGTCAATAGATAATCTAATATCTGTGTATTCAAGTGAACATAACCTGTTACCATGAAGAGAGCATTCATGTCATACAACTAATCAAGTAGTTGATACATAATGCTATTACCTTTCCCAGATATGACTTCTTTCTCAGTCCTCCATCTCATACCAATCTATGGCAAGGGGTCAAAGATAACACAAAAAATTAATAATCATATTCCCATTACTCTCAAGTTCTTTATAGCACTTGAAAATCTATAATTAGCAACATTTTAGTAAAGAATCAGGGGTAGCAGAAATTGGATAACACTTAAAGATATCCTTAAGGAAATACATAACCCTGCTTTACTTGTAGAAATTCTTGACTCTTAAGAAAATATTTGTGTAACAAAATACTAATCCAAACGGGAATAGGTGCAAACTGGAACAGAGCAATTCATTCCAATTTCCTGACAAACTACTTAAATAGGATTTCAACCTTATTGAAAGGAGAAACATAGTTACATGTTATCACCGTGTAGGTAAATAGAACTGTGAACCAGAGAAAAAGAAAAGAAGAAGACACAGCGAAACGAATATAATAATTCACACCTCAGCATCAAATAATACTGCCTTAAAGAAGCTGAAAAAGTATAAGTGAATCAGATTACTTAAATGATAGAGAAGAAATTTGGAATAAAAGAAGAGAATTACACTTCCCAGCCCCATTATTTCTTTCCTCAAAGAGCAGAATCAGTAAGTAGACAGTAATATGAGCATTCAAAAGCCATGAATTAATCTGGTACATACCTTGCCACTCTTGTAACGGGACATATCGGCTATGCAATATCTTCAAAAAGTTCAAGGCAATTACACATGAACTAAAAAGGGATTTCCTATCCCGATACTCGCGAACCATACAGCAAATCAAAAGCTGAAAATTAAAGTCAAAGGATACTCTTTGAAAAGCTTATCATAGTATCGCTTCACAAGCCTTTGCTCCCATGATGTATCGGCATCATCTTCCTCAGTGCGTATAAACCTTAATAAGCAAATGACAATTGACAGAGAATCTGGATTGTCAGTAAAGAAGATGAAAGAAAGTTTTCAGAAACTAAGAAGTTCAGCTTAAAACTGAAATTCCACGCAGTAGCAAGTTGCAAGACCGGTATCCTTCTCTTAAAGTGTCATAGTCTGTTTTAACTGGCAACTTCGAGATTGTTGGATTCTCTTTTACGTAGTATCTAACTGCATAAAAAATTGAAAATTCAACAGTCTTAAGCTTCCAAACTAAAGTGTCAACTCTTTTGCTTTCTACTTCCATTCTCAAGTTCAATCCATTCATCAACAAACTAGCAAACCCAAAACAAAAGTTAAAAGCAGAAACCAACATTTAGTAATAAAAACAAATATGAGGATGATTGTAGCCTCCTTCCGTTCTCGTCAGAGGAGACTGTTCATCATCCAATTGCTTTAGGACACAAGGAATCACACAAACACAAAGCTCCAAGTTCGACCAATTCCTCTAATGTCCCCAATCAATCAAAGTCTCCTCACATTCTAGCATTTCCTCATTTCGATCATTAACAACTATCCCAATCAAATAAAAGCGAATCGTACCATAATCGTTAACGAATTTCTTGTGTCGATCGTACGCATTGAGACCCCGAATTTGAGCTTGATATTGCCTGTTAAAAAGTGAACAAATCAAATCTGAATTTAACATATAGAAGAAACATCAGAGAAGGGGCAAAAGAGTTACTGTTTTCGCTCTTCTCTGTCGAAAACGGCCGATTTCAGAGATCCGAAAGAGGCCATTTTTGCTCAACCTTAAAGCACCAAAAAAACCCTAAATTTTGAATCTTTATGAAAATAAATAAATAAATAAATCAAAAGAAAATAAATAATAACCGCGGGTAACGGACGGCAACCTGGTACGCGCCTTCTGATTCTGATTAGTTGTTGACCTGTCCGAAAGTGTTATTTCATCTCTGGCGTGGCTCGATTTTATTGGGTATTCGAGTTATCTACAATCTGTAGAACGCTAAACAAGACAAGTCACTGTCTGCTGTCCCTCACTTCCAGCTGCTTTTATTTTCTGTTTGGTTCCCGAGAAAAAATTTAAAAAACAGAAAGCATCTTTAACATACCAAAAATGTTCTTTTTTTAATTTTTAAAAACAAAATAATTCACTTTTCGTACAAATAAAATTGCTGAGGACATGAAAGATTTGATTTTTTTAGTTAACAATTCCATAATTGCATCGTCTGTCACTCTTGTCGGTGTAGTTTCTCACTCCAAAGGTCACAGTTGCTCTGTCGCTTTCTTTCGCTATTTGTTTATTACACACATTCATTACAGCTATACATCACTATAAATCTGTATGCTGTACGTATAATATAAGGGACTCTGTACAGAGAGAGAGAGCCTCATTGAGATATCCACTTTTCTTCAGGCCATCTTCGACTTGTGGCTGCAAGGTATGTGCACCAATTTGGTTTCTTTCTTTTCATATTTTCTCTTTATCGTACACCCTTTTGTGAGATCTGGAGGGGATCTAAGTATTGCCACAGATCGGTTTTAGTTTTCACCTTTTACTGGTCGCTTTTACTTGAGGGAAGTTGAAGGCTTTTTAGCGGATATTTTTCAGCAACACTGGTTCTTTAAATCTCTTTTTCTGTTAACTGGGTAAATCGGATTAAAGAATCATAATTTTCGATCTGGGCAGTTGTGTTCTTATTCTGGCTTTTCTGTATCAAGGTTCAACTGCTTTGTTTTGTGTGAAAATCTCTTGGCAGAGAGTTGTTAGAGAGGAAACCGATGATAAGTTGACTGAATTCAATCTGACTTTTGCTTTCTCCTCTTGATTTGGAATGCCAGAGCAGGAACAGAAGGTCTTCTGCATTCTTGTCTGCACTTAGAATGTGTAGATCTTTCTCAGATTGAACTGATATTTCTGCTCATTGGTTGCATCTGGGCAGAAGTACTGTCGATGGAATCTGAAGGTGAAACTAGGGTGAGTATCATTGGTAATTTTTCTATATTTCGATTGGTCCGCATAGTTGAGGAAGGAAAGGTACTACACTGTACTATGTAGTAAAACGTCTTGTGAAACCATGGCGTTATAAGATAGGAAAGATATCCCAGATAGATGCAATGGATCATCAGGTTGACCTCATTAAGTCTGTATTTTTTTTTTAATTTTTCGGATAAAACAAGTATTCAGAATACTCTTCATGTTGCTAATGTCTGTTACAATTGCTTTCTATGATTCATACCATTCAAGTTTCTGAAACTACTATGTTGTGATTCTTGGTTTTCTCAGGCAAAGCTCATGAAGAGTGTCGGTGGACAGGTCTGTCAGATATGTGGTGACAATGTCGGCAAAACAGTCAGTGGTGATCCGTTTGTTGCTTGCAATGTCTGTGCATTTCCGGTGTGCAGACCGTGCTATGAGTATGAGAGGAAGGATGGAAATCAATCCTGCCCCCAATGCAAAACCAGATACAAGAGGCACAAAGGTTGTTGTATGTCTATTATAGTTTTAATGCTAGAAACTGAGGAAGTTTGAAGCATATCTAATATCCTTTTCTTTTTCTGTGTGCTCTTTCAAGTAGCACCAGTGTTTGACGTATAATAATGTGAAAAGTCAAATTCCTCTAAAAGAAATTTTGGTTGTTATTCCAGGTAGCCCTGCCATTGCTGGTGATCAAGAGGAGGATGGTGGCGTAGATGACGGTGCAAATGATCTGAATTACTCCTCTGAAAATCAGAATCCTAAGCAGAAGATTGCTGAGCGCATGTTGAGCTGGCATATGAATTATGGACGAGGGGAGGATAATGGGGCCCCAAATTATGACAGAGAGGTCTCTCATAACCAGATACGTCTGCTCACCAACGGACAGGAGGTAAGCAAAGAGACATTTGATGTTACAAGTTTTTGGTAGTGAAGTTAAGCTAATTTCCAGACACTGCTAATCTGTAGGTTTCTGGAGAGTTGTCTGCTGCATCACCTGAACATATATCGATGGCATCGCCTGGAGCTCGTGGTGAGAAGCACATTCATCCTCTATCTTATGCAACTGATGTTAATCAATCACTTAACCCTCCCTCTCCCATGTAATCTCTACTCAGTGTGGTAAAATGTGGTATTGATCGTAAGCTTCTGTAACAATGTAGCTAATGTGAGGGTTGTGGACCCATCAAGGGAGTTTGGTTCGTCAGGATTGGGAAATGTTGCATGGAAGGAGAGAGTCGATGGATGGAAGATGAAGCAGGATAAGAATGTTGTGCCAATGAGCACTGGACAAGCTCCTTCTGAAAGAGGTGTTGGGGATATTGATGCCAGCACCGATGTTCTTGTGGATGACTCTTTACTGTGAGTACAATTCTGTGTGTAGCTTCTTTGCTAATCTACGGTTGTAGTTGAGCACTTTTTTTGAGTCTCTGTTCTGTTGTTCGGTTGTTTATTTCCTGATTTCTGGTATAATGAATGTGTCCCTTCGTTTTTCAGGAACGATGAAGCTCGACAACCTCTTTCAAGGAAGGTTTCCATTCCATCATCGAGGATTAACCCATACAGGATGGTCATCATGCTGCGGCTCGTTATCCTTTGCATTTTCTTACACTACCGAATAACGAATCCCGTGCGCAATGCATATCCCTTGTGGTTAGTTTCAGTAATCTGTGAGATCTGGTTCGCTATATCCTGGATCTTGGACCAGTTCCCCAAGTGGTTCCCTGTAAACCGCGAGACCTATCTTGACAGGCTTAATTTAAGGTGCGAAACTTTTCTTGCAGCTTTTTGCCTTTTCACTGTTGAGAGCTCTAATTGAATCTTTTTCTGAGTAACAGATATGATCATGAAGGGGAGCCATCACAATTAGCTGCTGTTGACATCTTTGTCAGTACTGTGGACCCGTTAAAAGAGCCGCCCCTTGTGACGGCAAATACTGTTCTTTCTATTCTTGCAGTTGATTACCCAGTTGACAAAATCTCCTGTTATCTTTCTGATGATGGTGCTGCGATGTTGACATTTGAAGCTTTGGCTGAGACTGCAGAGTTTGCAAGGAAGTGGGTACCTTTCTGTAAAAAGTATGCCATTGAACCACGGGCTCCAGAATGGTACTTTACACAGAAAATTGACTACTTGAAGGATAAAGTGCAAACATCATTTGTCAAAGATCGACGAGCTATGAAGGTATGAATCTGGCGTACCTGCATATTGGGCCACCATTAGTTTTCACTTTTCGAGTTTTTCTATACTATACTCCTCCCTCTTCTGTTGCAGAGAGAGTACGAAGAATTCAAAGTTCGAATTAATGGACTTGTTGCAAAAGCTCAAAAGGTTCCTGAAGAGGGATGGATTATGCAAGATGGTACCCCATGGCCTGGAAATAACACCAGAGATCACCCTGGAATGATTCAGGTAACAGAACATTTTGGAATTTAGGTGTCTTCTGTGTGGATCTTAAAGTAGCAAAATCATGTTCCTGAGGCCATTATCATATGCTTTCAGGTTTTCTTGGGCCAAAGTGGAGGGCTTGATGCTGAGGGTAACGAGCTGCCACGATTGGTTTATGTCTCTCGTGAAAAGCGTCCAGGTTTCCAACACCACAAGAAAGCTGGTGCTATGAATGCGCTTGTATGTATTTGATAACTGTTGCATTTGACTTTATTCATTTCAGAACTGTTCTAAAAAATGCATTTATTACAGGTTCGAGTATCTGCTGTCCTCACTAATGGGCCGTTCTTGTTGAATCTTGATTGTGATCATTACATAAATAATAGCAAAGCTCTGAGAGAAGCTATGTGCTTTCTGATGGATCCCAATCTTGGAAGACAAGTCTGTTATGTTCAGTTTCCCCAGAGATTTGATGGTATTGACAGGAACGATAGATATGCCAATCGGAATACCGTTTTCTTCGATGTAAGTCAAGAATTCTCAATTTAGCTTCGAAATTTCTGTGTTTCTCTGGCACATTTACTGACTGTTAATCTCGGATTGAACCTAATCATACAAGGAATGAAATTCTTATTTAGCTTATCTTTTCCCTGCCAACTTCAGATAAATCTGAGGGGTTTGGATGGTATTCAAGGCCCTGTTTATGTGGGAACCGGATGCGTCTTCAACAGAACGGCCTTGTATGGCTATGAACCTCCTGTCAAACCCAAACATAAAAAGCCAGGGGTCCTATCTTCGCTTTGTGGTGGATCAAGAAAGAAGAGTTCCAAATCAAGTAAAAAGGGCTCAGACAAAAAAAAATCAGGAAAACTCGTTGATCCTACTGTGCCAATTTTCAACTTGGAAGATATAGAAGAGGGTGTAGAAGGTACTTGAAATCTCTTTTCCTTGTTCAGCTAACTAGCTTCGTCTTTAAGGTCTGATATATATTTACTTTTGCAAACTCTAGGTGCTGGATTTGATGATGAGAAGTCATTGCTTATGTCCCAAATGACTCTGGAAAAGCGTTTCGGTCAGTCTGCTGTTTTTGTCGCCTCTACACTTATGGAGAATGGTGGTGTTCCTCAATCTGCAACACCTGAAACTCTTCTTAAAGAGGCTATCCATGTTATTAGCTGTGGATATGAAGACAAAACTGATTGGGGAAGTGAGGTATGCAGATTACATTTATGCTTATTGGCATTAGTTCTTGATCTTTCTATCACTGACTTTCTTCTTCATTGATCTCTCCTCAACCTGCAGATTGGATGGATCTATGGCTCGGTGACAGAAGATATTCTAACTGGATTCAAGATGCATGCCCGTGGTTGGCGATCGATTTATTGTATGCCTAAGCGACCGGCCTTCAAGGGATCTGCCCCAATTAATCTTTCTGATCGTCTGAACCAAGTGCTCCGATGGGCTTTAGGTTCCGTGGAAATCCTGTTCAGTCGACATTGTCCAATCTGGTATGGTTATGGTGGTAGATTGAAATGGCTTGAGAGGTTTGCATATGTGAACACTACCATCTATCCAATCACTTCTATTCCCCTCCTCATGTACTGTACACTTCCTGCAGTCTGTCTGCTCACAAACAAGTTCATTATTCCACAGGTACATTACATTTTCTCTCTCTAAATCATCTCAATCATTGTAATGCTTATGTTCCAATCCAATCTGAAGAATGTCGCAAACCTGTTTCTCAACGCAGATTAGTAACATTGCAAGTTTGTGGTTCATATCCCTCTTTCTTTCAATCTTTGCTACTGGTATCCTGGAAATGAGATGGAGTGGTGTTGGAATCGACGAGTGGTGGAGGAACGAACAGTTCTGGG
>JAOQMP010000009.1:30648394-30658831 GCA_027563575.1 Erythroxylum pedicellare | reverse complement strand
TAATGAATTATTTTGTAATTTTTAAAAAAATTTAGGGACTATTTTATAAATTTAAAAAATTACGCGAATCCGTATCCGATATTAACTAATACCATACCAGAACTCAATCCGGTACCAAGTTTGGTATGATATTCGTAACATTGACTGCGATTAGACATTTAGACAGACAATCAAAAAATTAATAATTCAGACTAAACCTGCTCTGATACTATGTGAAGTTTACAATAAACCTACGGGCCTATACGAAAAGAAAAGTTAAACTACACACAAACGAGGTTTCATTCCAAAATTAATTTACAATAGTTATAGGATATTCACGTGTGTATTCTGAACTCTTCCTTTTCTTCTTTTTTTTCAATTCACGTGTGTATTCTGAACTCTTCCTTTTTCTTCTTTTTTTTCAATATGGAATATTCACGTGTGTATTCTCAACATTTATTTGACTACTCTATTAGTATCTTTTACGTAATCTTTGCACGTTCGCCGCAGGGAAGCTCGCTCCGTCAGCAAACGTGTGGATCTGTTAACTCGGTAACACAACTCAGTTCTATTCTCAAGTTTCCTTATTTGGTTGCATCCATTGAAAGCTTTGAATATATACAGAAATGGATAAGTTTAGTAATTGATCATCCCAATTTTTTATAATCTATCACAAAAAGTCAAACCATAGTTTCTTGATTAGCAATTCGTTTCCTGTTACTTGCTGCCTACGTATAGTGTAGACCAATCATAGGATCGAATCGAATTCAACTTCAAAGCTAACTTCATCACATTGACCACGCTCAGGAATGGTTGCCTCTGGTGAAGGAAAACCATGATCAGGGACAATCCCACTGCCTTTTTTAAGCACCAATTGCTACTTAGTCCCGTAAAACAAAAGTCTACTGTTATTAGATTCTCATCAATCAATCAACCAAAAGCAAAAAGCTCCTCCAAGTGATTCAACTGCACAAAACGTGTTCATGAGATAACTTTCTTTATTGAAACTTTTAGGATATAGCGTGTTCATGTGAAACTCAAGATGATGGTTGCTTGACTATGACTATTTGTCGCCTGATTACAGGATTCAAATGAATATAAAAAGTACCGCTTACAGCTGAAGAAAGTTGATCCAACTTTTCTTTCTGTTTATCTCTTTTGATCATCTAACTTGTGCCAAGAAAGCAGACTAACTTGTGCCAAGAAAGCAGACTTTTATCAATCCCAAGCTTTAAATCTTGCTTTCTGCAATCTCTTAGATGTTTCTGATAGTAGATAGGCTTCATAAGTTGTGTAACAAACTGGCATATCATCGCCTGAAAACCCACCAGCAACCAGAGCCAGAGTCTTTGATATTGCCTCTACAGGCTTTTCGATCCGATGTTTCAGGCTTCATCAATCAGTTGTCTCTGAATTTGAGACCCGGATCAGAGAGCCTGTCGTTACCAGAGATTCAACAATGTTTTCAGATCCTATGCTCCATTAACAAAGCTTTTGCAAAGCTAGTTGTGGATATAGACTACCCTATGAACAAATGGACCGGTGACTCCATAGATGAGTATCTCAAGTATAGTCTCAGCTTGCTGGAATTCTCCAACTTGATCAACCCTTATTTATCTTATCTGGGACAGGCCCGCCTTTCTCTATCTCATGCTTTGGGCCTTGTGGAAAACTCACCTTCTTCGGCAGTTGAGCATCTAAGGACAATCAAGCTAAAGAAGTTAAACAAAGGCTTTAAACAACAACGTAACAAGGATGATGAGAAAGATAAATCTCTCTCTGACAAGGAAGGCGTTATATATCAGGCTCTGATGGAAGCCCAAAGTATAGGTTTCTGGGCTTTCTGTATTGTTATGTCAGGACTGAGTGGAGACTCTGAGACATACTTGGAGATGAGAAAATCATCACCCATGATATGCAACTCTTCCTCATTGATCAATCTGGACTCCATTGTTTATGAAGTTATAACAGCAAAAGGGTTAGTGGTGAAGGAGATTGGAGACTTGAATGATGCAACTGCTTGCCTAGCTTCTGCTACGGCAACAGGGAAAAGCAGCAGTGAAGCAAAGGAGTTGCAGAGAAGACTAGAGTCATTTGAAAGGAAATTAGATGAATTCAGGAGGGAAGTGGATCGATTATTCTCTGAAGTATTGGCTGGAAGAAACAAGTTGCTTGATGGCATCCGAATTTGAAAGTAAAATGTTGTAGTATTCACTAATCTCAGGACAATATTGTTTAGGTTTCTTGTAAATATATTTGTATATGAATGAATGACTTGTTTTTCGTTGTAAGAAACTGTGATTGAGATAAAGAAAGCCTGGAGTTTATCAGCATTATATTACTCTAAAATTATGTGATTTGTGTGCATTAAAGGCAAGTGATTTGGAGGATAAGTTGCAGATTATGAAATCAACAAAAGAAAGAGAAGAAAAAACAAGGTCTGGGACTCAGTTTAACAAGTTCTGGATAATAGGACTGAAAAATATTAGAATTTTGTCACAGAAATGACAAGCCTGTGACTTCTACTCAGGATGGATAAGATCATAAGATAGATTAACTACACCTTTTCTTTCTCTGACTGAAACCTGACAACAGGATACATCTCTAACGATTGTTTGTGCAGAAATTACTACAATCAGTCAACCTGTACCTTTCATTTCAGTTATGGTGTTTTTCTGTTTAACTTGACATAAATTACAGGATAAACCATTAAGAACTGGTTCATCAAAGAAGTCTCATTTGGTTCTCTGAGTCATTGGAGTGGCTTTCTACTTCTGGTGTCTTTCTCTTGCGATAAACATCAGTTGGCAGCCTGTCAAAAACAGATTACACACGAAAATGATATATAAAGTGAGGTTAGTTTCATGATCAGTGCTACTTTCTCTGTTACAAGATAATAGCAAAAGGAGGTAATATTGTCATACCCTAAATGCAAAGTAGTATCTGAATCTCCTTTCTCCATTGAGCAATTGCAAGCTATATCCAGACTGGTTGAGCTGTTGTTCACTATAGAGCTCTTCATTTCCATGGAATGGTATCCGAGATATGAGTGGACTGGGTTGCCATTTGATGGGAAGAAACCTCGAAGCTCCTCAACCTTCAATTAAGAGAAAGAAAATGACAGGATACTTTGATTGATCAAAGGAACTTACAACAAAGTGATGCGTAGAATCATATAATATAGCTTGCCTGTCTGCGCAAGGTTGCATTCTCCAGCATAGCTCGTTGTTCCTAGAAAATAGGAAAAGAAACATTTGTTAATAGAAGAATCTTCATTTCTTTTATCAACTGATAAATTCAAATTGTATCGAATCATCAGATTACCTGTAATCTAGATTGCTCTAGTTGTTCCGTGAGTACTTGCTCCTGAAAGTTTAGAGCTTAAGGTTAAAACAATTCTGACATAGAGAGCAACAACAAAGTCTCGTAGTTTTTTCTTTTAAATGACAAATAATAGATCAGAAAATTCTAACAAACCTTTTTATCTTTGACACATAATAAACCTTCACTTAATTGCTGTTCTAAGTGCTGCAAATCTTTCAAGTTCAAGTCAGTCAAGTCCTTTCCCAAAAGATGCCTGCAGGGTTTGAAATAATAGCAATCAATCGAGTTCCTGCTTGGTATAAACGTCACATTCAGATAACAGAGCAGATTAGAGAAGACATACAACTGTTTAACTTGTAGCTCAGCAATTTCCTGCTTCAGAACATCAACCTCCTTTATATCAAGTTTCTGAAGAAAAGAAATAAAAGGTTGTACTTAATTCCCTTATTGTGTCTTATTTCAGTCAATAATAAAGCAACTAACCAAGAAGAGGTTTACTACTTGATAGCCATAAATTTCTTCCATTTGTAACAAAAATGTATTCTATCATAAAACAGCACGAGTGTAGAATTGACACAGGCACGACTAGCCAATCGTTTTCATCAAGAATGACATAATTCCAATATTGCTTAGACACCAAAACAACTAAATTAGCTTAAAATGTGATTCTACAATGAATTCATTGATAAATTAGCTAGGATTGTTTTTGTCTTTGCTTTTGAAATCTCCCCATGACATAAGAGAAATGAATAAGACACATAAGAGAAGGCACTCCTGATAAGTCCAAGCAGCTTAATGAAGAAAGGATTAAGACAAGAATGATTTACGCTCTCAACTTGATCAAAGCTACGGACATAGAAACATGCACAACTACACGCACACATACAATAGGAGTAGCTGGTTTAAACTTGATTCATGAGATACCTCTGCCTTGTACTCAGCCTTGGCAGGTTCTGATGAGTCTGTGCACTTCTTATATCTCAGAAGTGTTCTCTTCATTCTGCAAAAGGAATAAGAGCATATAAGCATAACTCCATACCTCCAGAAGCTGGGACAAACTTCCCTTGTTCTCATCCTGCACCAGAACCACTAAGAAAAACCTTCTGATGGACTCACAGAAGTTAGAATCTCTACTATACTTGAACCTCGAGCAGTTAAATTTATTCAATACAGAGTCAAAACTGCAAGGAAGTCTACCTGAGTCAATTCCAGAACAAATTCAACTGAAGTTGCTACAACAAAACCTTGTTTGTAGTGCAACTATCTAATCCAAAGGGATAATTCTTATGAAAGAAGTAGAAGTTGGTGATGGTGATCAGGAAACAAGAAAGAAGAACCCTCACAAATGGTAAAGTTCAAGAAATCAACATCTTTCTGAATGAGAAATTCATTCAGATATAACCACAGAAATCACGTGCAATCAGTTAATATTTTCACAAAGAACAATTGATAAAAGCTGTAGATGAAAAATCCAAACCCTGTCCTTTAACTTGCAGCTTCCATCGATAACCATGTCTTTCTCGGGGAAAAAAACCAAAAGAAAAGGGTGTCCATGGCTACATGCAACCACTTAAAAGATGTATGAAAAAGATAAGTATTTCCAGAAGAAAAATTGATCTTCTGATAACCAGTGTTGAGAAAGAAGGAATTTACACTTACCCAGAACTTGAAAACTCGAAGAGCTTTCCAGTGTTTGAGAAAACGATAACAGCAACCTCAGCATCACAAAGAATGGCAAGTTCTTGAGCCTTTTTAAGCAACCCAGCTCTTCTCTTTGAAAAAGTAACTTGCCTGCTATTTGCATTCTCAATTCTTTTAATCTCAATCTTGCCTCTACCCATTTTCTATCCCCAAACAAAGAGATCAAATTGACCAAACCCCCCCCAAAAAACCAGAAAACTGATTATTTCGAGTTCAAGACTCGATGTTTAAACGAAAGCTCTCAGCTTTCTTCCATTGGACAGAGAGAAAGCAAGCTAAACAGAGGGCCTTATTTGGGTTCGCTAAATATAGAGAGAAGATAAAAGGGTTAGAGAGAGAGACATACATAAAGATAGAGAAGGCGAGCGTTTCTTTGACACAAATGGCGAGGGAGCTAGACCAGAAACGGTAAGTTTGCATGGCTCTGTACTCTAATTACAGTGTGCTCTGCATGATTCTTTTGCCACGTTTGGAATGATTAGGTGCTTATGGATCTATTTGTAGGACCCCACTATTTTTGTTTTTTAGTAGATTTCACAGGTTACCATTTTGGGTTTTCTAAATTGTCTTTTCCACCTTTAATATTCTCAATTCTGTTGGTACAGGACATAGTTTTATCTATTTTAATGGAGGTTTGAGGGAAAATGGATGCACTCCTAAATTTTCTGCAGATTTTCTAGTTAAATTCTCATATGGGCAGTTGTGAAATTATTGAATCTTTAGACTTGTTGATATTCAAAGAAGGCAATGGCAATCTAAAGGTTCTACTCACCTCAATTTGCTGTAATGCACTCTGTATTTCGGTTAGCTGCTCTGTTCTTGGAGTAGTTTTTGGTCATCAGAGAAGAAACTTTTGTTTCTAAAAGTAGTAATTTAGAAACTATTTCCTTCACTAAAGGCAATGCCAAAAGGGTGATTTTCTGGTTAATTGAGTGATTTCTGACTTCTCCTATTCCAATCTGCCTGGTTTGGTTTTGGAAGGGTAGTAGAAGGTGGTAAGATGGTAAGCGTATTTTGGAAGTGTTTACTCTGTTTGGTATGAATCAGTATTAGCCAATTTCCAAATTAAGGAGAGAGTACACTTTTCTCGTAAATCAATATTGCAGAGCAGCTATGGTCCACTGAGTCATAGAGGACCCCCTTAGATTACCATTTGAAACTTACTATTATTAGAAGTTTATTATTGATTCACTCTGATGTCTACGTATTGCCAAACTTGGGGGAAACCAGTGGCAATGTTGGTTTGGTTCTTCGCATTTATTTATATCAGTCCCTGGACTGTAGGTACTTACCCTGTTCCACGTAAGTCTGGGTTTAAGTGCTCGAAGCGAAATGAGGCTCTGTTTTCTTTCATGTTTTGGGTCCATCTTGAAAGGTTCTCGCTCTTTAGCAGCTCAAAACTACCTTACTTCTGTTACAGAGGCTCGCCATTTTGAGATTTTTCCTACCTAAACGGCTTTGACTGTTAAGAATAAGCAAGCTGTTTCCTGTGTCTTTCTTTGTATAGTTCTACCATCTGGAGCACGGAATACATAAAATGGGAACAAATTGGCCATTTTTAGTGTTTTCCTCTTCTTGAGGAAGTTTCACAAGAAGGGTTTTGATAAATTTTCCTTCTTGCAGATGAACCTTAACCTTCACGTGTTGCCCTGCTACGACCTGGGCAAGGATACTGTTGTTTAGTCACTCAGGTTGCTACTTTGCTACTGTCTTGTTTGGTTTGTGAACTATTTGAAAATATAGGAAATTTTGCTTTGACTTGTATCGATAACTCTCCTAGCCAAACTGAACTATGCAGCAACTTGTATTGATAACTCAGATCCATTCAGATGCTAGTAGGATTGACTATGGACACCTTAACAGATGAACCTGATTCTGGAAAAAAAAAAAATTCAACCCTGATCCCGAGCCAGAAGTTGATCAAACATAATTTGATCTGTTAATTTCAGAGTTGAAGATATTGAAGCTAAAAGAGTGTCCTTCAGCAGGATAAGATAAGCAATGTAGAATCTGGAAATCAGTTCATTTATAAAGTAAATATGATAGGAAACATATGTACTACACATAACAGCAATCAATGGGAGTGCTTATTTCAGTCTTAACCAAATGAGCTTCTTTCTTTTTCTGTTTTTCACTTTTTGTTCATGTCAACGAAGAAACAGTAAAATAGAAAACCTGTTCAACTTTGTGAGAAATTTTGAATAATGTCAATCGCTAATTTTCATGGTACAAACAACAAAAATTGTACAGATACTTACGTCAACTGTTCAAGAGCATATAAGGTGACTGCCAGCTTGGATTGCCTTGTTGCTAAGAAGGTATTAGCCATCAAGTATGTCACCAAGCTGCACCTTCATCCATCTTCTTACACACATATATAAAGTGAGAATCTGGATCTTCTATAACAAAATCTGATGGAATTAAGCCCTGCTCAGTCAGAGGAACTGGTTCCAAATGTGACTTTGATGAAGAAACACCCGAAGGTCTTTGGAATCCAGGTCTGGCTGCAGAAATATGAAAATAGCACCAAAAAGGGAAAAAGCTTAGTACCATTCCTATATGGTTGATTTATTATTAAAGAAACACACAGAAAATCCAGGAAGCCGCATTTAAACTTGGTCTGAGACCTGGAATCTGAAGATGAGCACCGGACAAATGGAATGATAAGAAATGGCACTTACCCTGAAAATCCATCCTACAAGCATTACCAATTAGGTATTATCTAGCTAGAATACTCTAATAACAGCTGATTAGAACAAAAGATTCGACATGATAAGTAGAAAGATGAGTAATGAAGCTCAACACATAGGGTCAAGAGAATGCCTTTAAGCCCCAGTTAAACTTCTTAGTGGTTTTAAGTTCATGGAAAATTACATGTTAACATTCCAATTTCCAATGAAATGTTTTGTTTCAACCCCTCTTTCTTTTGTGATCTTATTTTACTGGTCAGAAAACTCTAAATCACCAAATTGACTAGGAGAAGGAGAGAAAACAAATCAGAGCATTATGATAGAAAAAGAGCAAATCAAACGACTAGACCGGAGAAAGATAAAACGATTAAGCCACAGAAAAATAAAAAATTAAAGATTGCAGGCTGAAAAAAAAGAAATTGAAATGGTAGCTTACGTATGATGTACAATACAATCTTCCAATTGTATACAGGGTGGCTCAGATGGGGAATCCTCACTTTAGGGTCACCATATGTTATCTGTTCCGAAATGGTACATCAGCCAACAAGTTAAGAACTTGAGAAGCCAAGGATGGAAAATTAAAAGAACAAAGCTCTATCTTTAGGTATGTGGTTACCAACAAATAAATCCCTCCAGGTTTAAGAAGCCTACATAAATTTACAAACGAAAGGAAAGTTAAAGACCAATAGTGCAAGAAGAGAAATGCAAATAGTAGCAAGAATAACAAAGCACAAACTATCAAGACCAACCACAACCAGAAACGAAACGTTTAGGGTTGTAACAACCTACTCACTTCCCCCAGCATCTGAGCAGCACTTATTGGAGCATCATTACCACACTAAAAGAACATCCAGGAGACGATAATTAGGAAAGGTAAACTATTCAAATGAAAGGAATATGATAAAGCTTGATACAAGTCATACCATCAAGGAATCAAGAGTTCCTGAATAAAGGATTAATGGGTCATGGCTCCATGAGTGTGAAATTGAGCGGCAACAACAAATTCAACACATTATGCATTAACTAAATGGAAATGTTAGTACTGTTACAAAGAGCATGTAATGAGAAGGGAAGGCCCATACCCTTATCAATGACACCATCGAAAGACTCATCTTGAAAGATACTCATATCTCTAACATCCAGTTGCATGTCTGATAAATTTACATAGGAAATTCATATAGAAGTTGCTGCTACATCAATAAACAAAATCAGGAAAGATACTTAAAATGCGATGGATAGGATACAAGAAAGTTGCGGCACATGCTCGTATTTTCTTTTCATCATATCAATGGCCACTGAAGAAATGTCAACATTCACTACATCCTCATATCCATCTTTCACCATGTCCTCCGACATGACTACATGAAATCATATCCACATATAAATTCCAAGGAAGAAACAACATACCGATTGAACCTCAGTTTTCTCACAGAATGACTCAATTTCACAGCAGAGAAATGGGGTTTGTTAAAGCCCAGTAGCGAAAATCACAGCGATCCCCACATTTGATAGCATGAGATTTTTGTGAGAAAGAAGCTCAAGATTAAGTGCTTGAAATCATCATATGCTAAACATCAGTTTCAAAGGAAAATTTGACACAGTAGAGCTAAAAGAAAACGCGAAGCAACCCCTTTTCCATCTTTCCATATGCATCCTAAGATCCCCGAAGAGGACATTGACAATAACACCATTTAACGGTCTAATACAAAGGCTGCATACCCACTTGAACTACTCAAAATCCCTTTCGTTCATTTTCTCGAGAAACTTTATCATCTACCAAACATAGCATTCTCCCAAAAAAGAACCCTGATTACAAGTCAACAACACCAAACTTGAGTAAAGAAAGAAAGAAAGAAAGATTGGGACTTGAGCGATTAATCAAGAAAGAGCAACAATCTTTGACAATTAATCCAAAACAAAATGCAGTGCACAAGAAGCACATAACAGAAAGTAAATGGTTAAGGGTTAAAATTTACGAGCATTGCCACAGCCAACCATAAGGACGCGAGAAGAAGTGGGGATATAGTGACGAACAAACGGTCGAAGAGACGGGTATCGCTGGTACCAATCGAAGCTCCCAGCTTCCTGCACGTAACGTGCGTCCCAATACAAGGCATCCCCATAGTTGTACGTATTCAAGCTCGAGACGTCCCTGTACATCCTCTTCTTCACTACCCTATTCCTAATCAAAAAAATTCAGATACTAGAGCTCCGAATGATCTAGGCTTTTCTCTCTCAGCTTGCTTCGGGTATGTGGGATTTGCTTTGTGGCTCTTTTCCTGTTATGTGTGGTTGGTAGATACAGTTGGTGGGCAGTTGGGTGGGTTATTAGTTTCGAGTGGGCCGAGGTTTTGGGTTTTGTGAAACTCACAGCTCAAAGATCATGCTACGAAGACAGGAACTAGTGGGGTCGAATTCGATAGAGAAATTGTGAGATTGGAGCTTGGAGCATGACCCACCAACATTTTTCTTCAACGAGATGGTTGTTTCTCGGGAAAATTTACAGTGACTAGAATAATTTATACATACATAAGCAGGTGATTCCGTAGCGGCGACTCGACGTTGACAAGATGCTTGAAAACCTTACTTCAGCAGACACAAGAACAACCTTTTTTTAGTTTAATTCCTTAAAATTATATTATTATTAATTTTTATTTTCTTAAATATACAAATTAAAAGCACATTAATTAAGAAAATTAAATTAAAATGATATCGTTTTAAGGAATAAATTTAAATCATTTAA
>JAOQMP010000009.1:30547850-30562247 GCA_027563575.1 Erythroxylum pedicellare | reverse complement strand
AATTTTGTGATTAAAACATGTTATAAGTTTTATTTAAATATTAACTATAATTACCTCTTAAACCGATACATCCATCGATATTGAACTAGACCAGTAAGTTTAGCTTTACGAGTTAAATGTACGAGTAGATGATCCATATAGTCAAAGAAGCTTGCAGGGAAAATTCCTTCCAATTTGCACAAGATAACTAAAAATTCCCTTTATATTTTTTTCCACTTCATCAAACTTTATTTCAGATGATGTTGAAAAAACTTAATTTTATTATAGCTTGCCAAACCTTATTCAATAGCAACTCCCGAAATGCAATTGGAATTAACCTTTTCATAAACACATGACAATTATGACTTTTCATCCCAAATAATTTGTACTTCCTCATATCCACACATCGTGCCAAGTTTAAAACTTAACCATCGGAAAACTGTAAACTTTTTAATCATTCACATAAAATTTCCTTTTTTTTTTTCTAAAGTATAACATGCTTTTAGATATTTACCTTCGCGAAGATATTTATCTAACTCATTCCTTCTACATAAAAGTTTAAAATCAGCTTGTGATTTTGTATTGTCCTTTGTCCTCCCTTCAATGTTTATTATGGTGTTGAACAAATTGTCAAAAATATTTTTTCAATATGTATCACATCTAGATTATGACGTATCAAATTGCTCTTCCAATATGACAAATCCTAAAAGATACTTCGTTTTCTCCAACCAAAGTTTTTACTAATGCTTCTATTAACTTCTTCAGCTTAAAGTTATGTAACTTTCAGGAACCCTAATTCATCAATCTCTTGCAATATCACTTCACCAGCTTTGTGAGGGGAAGGAGGTGTTTGTACCATCCTATTTTTAATGAACTTTTGTTTATTTCATCTAAATAGATGATCTAGAGGAAGAAATTTCCTGTGGTTGTCAAACTAAGATTTTTTAGCCCCATTAGGAGGATAAAATACATCAGAATCATTGCTATAGTAAGGACAAACTAATTTCCCTACTGTGCTCGATCCAGACAACATAGCATGTGCAGGGAAATCACTAATAGTTCGTATTAAAGCTGTTCTCAACAAAAATTTTTGTTTAAGAGACACATCATATGTCTCCACACCAAAATCTCAAAGATCATACAATTCAGATCCCAATGGTTGTAAGAATACATCAATTTTATACTTTGGATTCGTAGGCTCTAACATAATCACCATCAAGAGCATATATGCTTCATTTATACACATTCATGGAGGCAAATTATGAGAAGTAATTATGAATAGCCAAGAAGAATATTGTTGGTTGGATTGACTAAAAGGTTAGAATCTGTCTGTCGACAATCCCAACCTAACATTTGGACTTTTAGCTGCAAACTCAAAATGGGTGTTATCAAAATGTTTCCATGCGAGTGCATCCAATAGATAGCTCATTATTCCATCTTCCTATTCATGTTCATTATGTCATCTCATGTGACATGCAATAACATCAGAGGCATATAGTATTTGAAGTATTGGAGTTAGTGGGAAATAATACATTTGCTTCCAAGGTACTAATTTCTGTTTCATAAAATGATTTCTAGGTTTGAACCTAGATTGAACATAAAATTTGAAATCCTGTAATTCCACATCATCTCTCTAAAATAATATGCATCTAAAATTGCAACAATCAATTTTTTCAACTGGCAAACTAAGACCCCTAATAAGTTTCTTCATATTGTAGAAATTATCAACTATCGTATGATCAAGAGGCAATGATTCATTATACCAAGCAAGAATTTTTATCCAAACTTTAATTAGAAATATGCCCTTTAGACTTTATGTTCAATATTTGAGCAATTGAAAATAATTGAGTCATAGTCTCACAATTTGGCCATAATTCTTGGCCAGTTGATTTTAGAAAGTTAAAAACCTTTTTTGAGTGTGTGTTTGGTTCTTCTTTAAGATTTTCAATATTTGTCTAAAAGGTATAACTAGTTGCATCATAAATCATTTGGGCGTAAGGATTTTCAGTTGCACCCTTATTATTTGTTATAAATCCAATCTCCCTTCAAATCCATCCACATTTATTGACGAGTTTACTTCATTACCCCTTGAGGTGCTACAAGTTATTGACCCCCATATTATGGCCACTCAAAATAATTTGGAACAAACTCTTTTCTTAACAAAAGGAGATTCACTTCATTAATAGGAAGAAAATGAAAATGTTTGCACTTTTTACATAGACATCTGATCTTTGAACCACCCATATATGCAGGTTGAGAATATGTGTAGTGAATAAAACCTTCAACTCCCTCAACAAACTTAGGATTAATGAAACCATCAGGTGTTAATCGTCTATACATCCAAAATCTATCAACATTACTCATTTCTACAAAAAAGTGATATCATAGTTAGTATCCTTCATTTCCCCTAAGTTTACATAACATTTAATCTTTACTTTACATAACATCCCCTAAGTTTTTACCATTTCTCCTACAAATTGAAACCAATTTATCCCACCATATGAGTTAACAATTAGAAAATTCAATATATGTGGGTACCAGTCAAATAAAACAATATGCAAACCAATGTCTTGTAAGAAGTGACATTAAGAAGTTAAAAAAAAGCACCTACATATATTAAATCTATCACTACATCAAGCAATCACATTGAAGTTCAAGTCTTTATGTTTGAATTAATCACCCACAATTTCATTTCCAAAGTTTGATTTTAAATAAGCACTATGGTACATGGCATTGTTACACTATATGAATCGAGAAAGCAAGTTCTCGCTATGACTCCTAGGCTCATAGAATTTTTCACTAGTAAGCCTCATAGTAGTTGCATCACGAGTTTTTAGCCTATATACCATCCTAAGGGTTTATTATGCAAAGAATTGTCATGTCAAATATGTGTGAATTTCTTATATTAATACTAAGTTTGAACTCATCAAATTGAAGTTCAAGTCTTTACACTTGAATTAATCACCTACAAGTTCATTTCCAAAGTTTGATTTAAAATGAGCACTATTGTACATGGCATTATTACACCATATGAATCGAGAAAGCAAGTTCTCGCTGTAACTTCTAGCCTTGTGGAATTTTTCACTGATAAGCCTCATGGGAGCTACATCATAGGTTTCCAGCCTATATACTATGCTAGGGGTTTATTATGTATTAGATCATCTACAAGAGATCAAAATCATTCCACATATAATAAATACTTATGTAATTCATACATATACTCATTTATGATTTAAACAAAATGCAAACATAAAACATTAGACTATTAAAGAACATAAAAACTCATCAATGATTATAAGAATATTCTAAACAAAAACACAAAATTTAAGACCTACTTTGCATTCACACAAAACCCAAACATAAATACTTTTACTATTAAAGCAAAACTTATGGTAGACATTAGTTGGACAATTTACTAGGATGGACGGACAACCACAAACTACAAAGAAGGATGAGGTTGGATGATTAGCGACACTCTTCAACATAAACTAGGTCTTGCGAATTTTTTTTCATATTTAATATAATACACCTATTCAATAGTTTTGTATTTATATCTGTTGCATACAACGATTGAGAATAAGAGGAAACCTTCATTTTTGAAAGAACTAAAAATTTATATGAAAATGTGATGTTTAACTTTCATGGATTTATAGATCAAATTGTTAAGAAAAAGTGAGGGACATAAAAAGGATAAAAAGCTTCAAAATATAAGAATGAAAAAAGGGTAAATGAAATGTAAAGGCAGGAAAATGAATAAGAACTAAAAGCTTCTTTGACCTTTTCTTTATCCTCCATTACCAAGGTGTTAATGATTGATATTTAGAATTTATTTTTACCTTACAACGAACACAACTAAAGAAAACACAATGTAAGAAAAACAAAAATTACTAAAGTATTTAAAAATATAAAAGCAAGTTTTTAAAAATGTCAATGTAGTTTTGGTATTGTATGATAAGAAAATAACAATGCAAGGCCCTGTAGGGAGGAACTGAAAGCTAGATAGAGATTATAAGATACCTACTTTTGATACTCTTGCGTTAATTAATATTATCGTAGTCAAGTTGTAACTAGAATGTTATAGCTCTAATTAGATATGGCCTTTCCAAGGCTTGTATTGTATTTTCACTTATTTTACTTTTGGCAATATTAGTCAAATTCTTAAAGTTAGAAAAAGGAAGTAGAATGATAAAATGAATGCGTAAAAAATATCAAAATTCTAGCTATAAGTATACCACTAAGCAAAATCGTTAACAAATTATAAGTAGAATTGCAACTCTTTTTATTAGCAAAGTTAGCATTCGTAGGTATTATAGGCAAGTAATTAGGGGTAAGATATGGTGGTATTTTGGAAGTCTTCTTATCAATAAGATAATGAGAAACTTGCTACTTTAATTAGTTCAGGTGATTTGCAATGATATCAAAGCATTTTTTAGTTTCCTCAATATCACATTGATCTAGATCTTGTCTTATATCAGTTTGATTAGTTTTTGGTGTATGGGAGCATCTATAGTCTCAATTAGGTATCATATACTCCAAGTTAACATATATTCATCATTGACTTTTCTCACCATGTCCACTTTTATCACCTTAAAGTTTGTGTTAAGTGTAAAAGAACCAAATGTCAAATTTATGACATTATCATATACAATCAAACTTCTATGATAACTTGGTTAGCAGGTGTCCTAGAAAATAGCTTATATTTATTTTTTTCCATATTCTTTAAGTACATTGTAAAGAAAAAAAATCTAAGGTTTCATGATGCTTTCACTATAATAAGCTTTAGATCTAATAGATCATAAGGTATAACCATGTCATTCTTATTAAATCTTCTTATAATGGAATATATGATGACATAGTGCAAGTAACGAATAACAACATATATGATTTCCCTATTTATGAACCTGGTGGGAGAATAGATGGATTTATCCTACAATATATTCCTATTATATTTTAGTATTTACCTCAGGGAGATTATTTGATCATAGTTTATCTTTAGATGGGACAACTTTGGTTTGGTATAAGGATCAAAACCCATATAAACTCATTAAATGACACGTTCTAGTTTTTGTTTCATAGTAAAAAGCTACCGACACCTTTATCATTCAAGCCCAAGTTTTTATAGACTTAGTTAATAAAACTTCTGAAGCTATTTTGTTATAGCACAACTCTACCATTATAAATAATTTATTCCATCCTTTTGCTTGACCATCATACTGAAATAACACGTATTTTAAGGAAAAATGGATAAGGAACATTTAAAGGAAAAACATTGAACATTTAATAGAAAATGGTGGGTATTTGAAAGACAGAATAAGAAAGCTATAACACAAGGGATCACTAATATTAAGGGCAAAGGTAGATAAGTTATACGATACTAAAAAGAGAAGAAAATTCACTAAATATTTTATATAAAAATAGATGGAAAAAGATAACTCATCAAAATACCATAGATGTATAAAAACGTGTATCACCTTTACTTTAATATGTAAATACCACAATTAAGTACAAACAATACCATGATTTCATCAAAATAAAAAACCCCTTGACAGTTGTTTTTAAGTAATACAAAATAATAGCTATTATCCTAACTTTTTAGTGTCAATTATTTTAACCATGAATTAACTTTCTTGATAGTTGTTTAACAAGTCTCACCAATATCCCTAAGAGACATTTCTCATTTTTAGAAAAACAAGATATGATATCCCTAAGAGACATTTCATCAAACAATTCATAGGCAACCCGAATTCATCTTTACCTAATAATAAAACTATTGTCGTCGTCTTCATCATCATCATCATCACACCCAGTTTGAAGTCTTCCAGTGAAGCGAGGTCTAGGGAGGTTTGATAGTACATAGCGAGGTCTAGGGAGGTTTGATAGTACATAGCCTTACCCATACATAGTAGAGAGTCTGTTTCCTGTAGATCCACATGCAGATGTGACAAGAAAATAATGATGTAAGTTAAAAGAGTAAATAAGTAAAAAACATGGCACGCCAAATATTTAAGTAAATAAAATTACCATAAATACATAAGGATAATAATAATAATAATAATAATAATAATAATAATAATAATAATTTTAAATTAAATTATATTCAAGTTTGATCGAAACTTATTTTGAATAGGTGTAAATTAATTTTTAAATTTCAAATATATTTAAGAAGTTTAAACTCATATTATTGAGTCAATTTTAAATTATCTCAAATTAAAATATGTTTAGTTTAGTCAAAACTTAATTTAAATAAATCCAAATAATTCATTAAAAAATAAATAAATAAGATAATTAAAAATATAGTCTAAAAAATATTTTGAATCAAGTACCATGGGCTTGGGTTCTTGATGTTAGGTCCACAGATTGAAAGTTAAACCCGAGATTAGGGCAGCCCACACCAGGACCAATTTAACCTTAGACAGCGTCCAAACAGGACCCAACGGCGAAATCGTTTCGCTTGCCGCGAAACCTGTTGGCTTTGCGGAGACATCATCAGAACAATACAATTCGCTTCGTAGTCGATGACTAAAATGTCTTCAAGAAACAGGAAATAAGTTTCACTCCGAGAGAATTGATCCTGTTATGGTCGCTAGTAACGGATTCCTTACGTTAGAGAAGGTGTTCACGCCTGTTTGATGCTGTTTGTGGTTTCATGGAGCAACAATTGGCGCCAATCCTTAATGCTAAAGTCTCAGGTAAGAGAAAATTAAGCTACTTGAGTTAATTCAAAAACGGATTTTCTATTAACAGATTGCTGATTGTTGATGCGTGTGAAACAGGGACTTGGGGTTGGGATTAAGCCATTAAGTTATCGAAGATGATGGTTGTGGGATATTCATGAAAATCGTTGCATTTGTGTCGTAAAGTTTCTTTCTTGAATTATTAGCTGACAAATTGTTCTCTACGGAGGAAATTGGAGCTTGGTTTAGGGCTCTGCAATTGCTGATCATATCGGTGTTTAATGCTTTGAGGGTTGTGTTCTCTTTGAATGAGACACCTATCTTGGGTCTTTGAACTTCTTGCTTAGCTTATATTGGTTGGGATATCTTGAGAGTGCTTTTGATGATTGTTATACTGTTAATTGTCAACAGCCTTATAGTGGGAAAATAGAAAATCATGAGATGTTTTACTAAGAGCTAGTGGGATATCTCCAGAAAAGGATGCTAGATTTTGCAATCAGGGAGTGGGGTGGAAGAGCAGCATTATCTTCTTTTTATTGTTTCTTATCAGTTCCTGACATTGATTATGTTCAAAGTTGAGTACAGTTCGACTTTTGTTTTGCTCAAATAGGAAGAATATGGAACTTCTCTTTTTTTCTTTCCACTGAATACGGCCTTTTGCGGATTCTGGAAGGGCAGAGGTAAAAGGTGACGAAAAAGTTGCTAGCATTGGCTGTTTCCTTTTCAGATTGGATTTGTGAATTAAGAATTCCATGAATGACTTTGGAAGGCTCAATCATCTATTATGCAATATGATAGATGCTTTGATATTTGAATTAATTCGCATGCCTCGTTTTTTCAGTCACTAAGGAATGGAGATGGTAATGGATGAATGCAATATTGATATATTTAATCTAACATGCTTTTCTATTATTATGTGAACACAATCTTCCTATTGGCAAGATGAATTTTCTGATGTAACCTGTATTCTGTCCCAAAAAAAAAGATTACAGAGTTGCTATATCATAAAGTAATTGGAATGGATGTAATTTAACTGCGGAGCTTTCATCGGAAGAATCTTAACCAAACGCACCTATCGCGGTGGAATTTCAATGCTAGAACATCCACCATTTGTGTTGTCCCCATCATTTTGAATGTTTGCAACATTAGCTCCAATCTTGGGAAGTTCATAGGGTAGTTGTAAGACTTGAAGCTGTTTCTGCTTCATAGTTCTTTTCTAAATAGTCGATTCTTTATTCATCACTTTTACGTATGTCAATGTTACAATGATGAGATGTTTGATTTTAGTTGATTCTGTCAGTAAATGACCTTTTTGTTGCTTTTTCAATTTTCAACACCATATACTTCAGTGAGTGAACGGTAGACCGCAGTTGAACGTGTGAAGATATAGTCTTCATAACTATCTTTTATAAAAAAAGCAGATGTGCTTGAATAGCCCCAGATTCTGAGTTCGTATTCCTTTGGTGTGACTTTAACTATTTACTTTTATATTCTATGTCCCGAGAAAGATATTTGAGGAATGGATCATCAAGCATGTGAAGGATTCTGTTTCAAGTTAGTCTCAGCATGTTTAAAAATTGGACACGAAGAGGCTTATGAGGTCAAAACTTTGTTGTGCACTCTTTTCCTTTTCTCTTTTGTTTCTGTAAGATGTTACAAAATGAATGACTTAGGTACATAATAATTACCTGTTGAATCTTGTTACATGGATACCCCACCTATGCAGCTATGTTAGATCCTCTTAGTGCGAATAGTCTGAAACCAAAGGGTTAGTTTCTCTGAAGCAAGTATAGTATGCCATTTATTATGGATTGATTGAATGGCGGCTGAAAGCAAAGGTTAATCTGCTTAATAAATGAATTCTTGGAAGTAGCTATATCTGGAATTATGTTGTTGGACAGATTAGATGCCGGAAAAATTAATCAAGTTCAATACTGGCAATTTGGTTACTCCTCGAATCACCCAATGATGGTTTTGTTACTATATTCTTTCTGAATGCTTCTCTCTGCTTGTAGTCAATTTTAAATGTATGATAAGTAAGCCCTCAATGTAGCCTTTCATTTGTTATGTGCAAATGTCATACCTCCATGTAGGAAACTGTGTCAGAAGTTTGCTTTCAAAAATTGTATTCCATGCAGGTAATACTCGATACCTTTGTTTACAGAATCATTATATACATCCTTAGGTTGCTTCTATTAAGTGCTCTTTATAACTTGAATTGAGATTTCATATATATGACCTATTTCCTGGGGTGAATAATTTAGCTGCTGCTGCTTATACTTGCATATCAGAAGATTGCACACTAATCTATTTTCACAGAGACGTTCCCCACCTGCTGGACCTTTTGCTTTGGAACACAGAAACATGTTCACTGTCACGAGAAAGGTATTGCTTTTTGAAATATTCTTTGGCCTGGAGCAAGTATCGCCAAAGGGTCGTAGGTGGATTTTCTCTGGACAAAAACTTCCCATCGTGGGCCAAAGTGGGCCTGCCACTCTTCCTGCGTGGTATAGTGGGGCAGATATTGCTTTACCCCAAGATTTGCTGTTTCACAGAATTCTAGAATTCTTCTGTTCTGATTTAAGATATGTTCTAAGCTGTCAGTTCCCGTGGAAGAGGGTACCGCAGAGGAAAGAAATGCCACTAGGTAGAAAATATCTTCCTCAGGAATAACAGCAGATGTTCTGTCGTCCCACCTGAAATCAGGAACAGCAGATTAAACAGTGTACAATGGTCTGATAATTCAACGAAATAAGTTGATATTATTTTGGAGCCTCTGAGATTGTTACTTTGATTTGTTCACCGGGTAAATGAGGATGGGGCCATTGCTGGTTTCTGTAAGTATATTTCCAAAAACTTCTACTGCAAAAGCTTGTATTTTGCTCTTAGGGATAAGAAGATTGAGCCACGGATGTGGAACTTCCCACAAGCCTTTTGACCGCAGTTTGATCTCAGATACATGGACTCTGTCTAAGAACTCCACGTATGAGACTTCTGTTAGAAATAGTGTTGACTTGATATACCCAAGTTGGGACAGTTGGTTAGTGACGTCCTGCATGGTAAAACATACATTTAAATGCCATTCTGTTATCTTTTCTCCAGAAATATATTTATTAATCTTCTTAAATGATTCAAGAAGTCCACCACATGATGGGCCTTTGCAGATTACCTCATTGACTTTCTTTGTTTCATCAGTGTTGAAGTACTTGACCAGTTCTAAACAGAATAAAGTTTTTCCATCCGACCTAAACTGACTAGCCTGTACTGGGTCTTGAGGATCAAATGATGACCTCCAGTTGTTGAGGAGGCCAGTCCTGTTAATTGTGACAAATCCTTCAATGTAGTCAAATGCATTATCTGATGCTATTAAACGCTCCTGATCTCTGGCAAATGTGGTAAAATCTGAGTAGAGAACTCTAATCCATTTCACCTATCCATAATATCAAGATTTTTGAGAGATGTACTTAGCACCATACTGCATAAGTTCTAAATCTTTTACTAGTTCTATATCTAGAACTTTATGATTAGTCTTATTGTTCATATGTTTACCTTCTGAGGAGCTGCTTCAAGAGATATCCTGGCCCTTGTGATGATTCCAAACTGACCAAGTCCTCCAAGAACACTGTAAAATAGGTCACTGTTCTGCTTCTCTGAGCAATTTAGGACCTCTCCCTTTCCTACATGCAGTCATCTCTTGATAAGAATTTATTCTATGCAAAGGAATTCTATAACGTATATATAGAGATATATATGTACACCACATGCATGCACAAGTTTGTACTTGCTTGCACATAGATATTCTTTACCTGTGTTTATATCTTAAAAATGAAATTACGGCCACTGTTATGATATCTTTCATAAAACAACAGTCTAATGTAATTTCATAATCTGACTTTGCCATGAACTTTTGTCAATTGAACCTGGCCTTATTTTCATTGATGCGAACTATTATTCGTCATATATGATGTTTAACAAACCTGTGACGACTTCCAGCTGATAGACATTGCTTATCTGAGGACCGTGATGAAATGCCTGCCCGCTAATCCCAGCGTTGGACAGAGTTCCCCCAATGGTTAAGTGTAGGTAGTCTGTCCACGACTTTGGTGCTAATCCATACTTCAGGCTTTCGTGCAGGACATTTATCCATAACTCACCACCTGAGACGTCTACATATGGTGCCATCCCAGTGTAAAAATGCATTTCAGGGCTCCGGAGTGCTTCCATGTTTATAACAATTCCACGGTGAGCTTGTGCCTGACCTTGGAGTGAGTGACCATGACCTCTTGCTGCAACTGTGATCTCAGAATCAGAGCCCAATTGCCAAATATGCTTTATTGTGGTAGCAATATCTGAAACTGATTTTGGATGTAATACCGCCAGGGGTAGCATTTGTAACCTATTGCCAAAGTCTTTGGCTGCATCATGAACTTCATCAAATGTGAGGTGTCCATTAATGGCGAGTGTTCTCAACGAAGAAGGGTTGCTGGAACAACAAAATTGTGTTCGTATGCTTATGCAGGTAAGGAACATGAACATAATGCTTCTCCAGAAAAGCATGTTATTCTTTGTGATAAAGGATGCAAGCGGGTATCTCATTTTTCTGTTAGAATTTTTAAGCTGGTATCTGTTCTGTTTGTGAACCAAAAGCAGAATGAAAGGTGTGGAAGAGCCAAGGAAATGAAGGGTTGAGGAGAAATTTAAAGGTGGGTATGAAGGTGGCTGAGTCAACTAATATTCAGTTGAGAGAATCCGTATGAAGACTGCCTACTTGGGTAGAAGAGTTTCAGGATCTTCTATGGGGTTCTCCTTTTTGAGTTCTCTTTATAAGAAAAGCCATCACATGGATTCCAAGGTGAAGAGAAAAAGGCACAAGAAAGAAAGATTTCACAAATCTTTGCACTTTTTCTAACAGTTGCAACTACAGTCTCACCTTCTCCACTAAAGACAAATATGTCTTAGAAAATTTTATCTTTAGCATTGTTAAGGATACTTTTCCTATTTTTGGTAAAAAGTAAATGGCTTAGCCTATATGTCCAATTCTCCGCCTCCATTGACAACCATGCCCATTACTCATGTCTTACACGCTCATGACTGATGATAGATTGTGTTCTTCATGAATCTAATAGATGTCGGAATGTAAGCCATCGTATCTACTTTGAGATCGGATGAGAGGGACAATGGGACATCTCTTTGATTACTTGAGGCCAGGTGGGATCTTCTGGGGTCCATTGAACACGTGAACTGTGTGCTTTATGGGAAGCTGAATGTGACTGGTTTTACAATTTCACTAGCCAGAAGGTTAAGTAAGTGAAACCTGGAAATGACAGGTTGGAGGAAGAAGACCCTGACAGGCTAAGTATTCTGCTGTTTACTGCTTGTTTTAATCGTTTTTAGTTCCCACTCCCCGCATTTGGATAGGTTTGAATGATTCTGATGTTTATTTGTTCCTACGTGCATTTAAATTACAGATACTCTCCAATTATTGCTTATTAACTTTTAGTGGCAACTTGCACACCAAGCACTACTGATAAGTGGCTGATGTGCAGTCCTGGAAGGAGGCATCTTTCACTTCCTCCGTCGATTTTAGCATTCTCAGTAAGTTCCCAGGCCTGACACATCCAATTACATATAGATTTCATGTCCTCTCTGCAGAAATTTGAACAAAAGGTTAGACTTTTAGGGAAAAGGGGTGGATTCATCAGAACTCAAATCTTGTTACAGCATTCACTCTGATGAAAAAGGAAAATGGGGGATTTTCCCGAGTGACATGGTAAACGAGGGAAATAGAGGTAAATTGTGTGTATTCACTTTTTGTGAGGAAGACCCTGAGTTGTTTCATGCAATAGTAAAGAGAAAAGGCTAAATAACTACGATGAAATTGACATGATAAAAAAAGAAATATCAGTTGGGAAGCAACTTGAACAAGGCATGCATTGACTAGTCAACCGGTAGAGCCTCCATAACCCCTTAGTTTGACAGTAACAGTACATATATAAAGAACTTGACACTGATCATCACAAACAGGTGTCGTTTTAATGGCTTCAGGATAGTAACCTTCATGTTTATAGTGAGTAGATATTGCACTGAGTTTCGTCTTTAATCATGATGACGTGGGTATGGATTTGGAAGTGTGAACTCTTCCCATTTTCTGTTTTGTGGTGAAAAACCTAATCCCTCTTCTCAATTTCTAGAAGCGAACGAGAAACCGACCAAACCACTAACTGAAGAAACAGACCAAAGACATAATTATCACTGATGATTAAATGAAGCTGCCCCATAAACACGTATTTATGGAAGAGTTCCATATCAAGATAGGCCCTCTCATGTCTGTTCCATGCCTCCATTTGTCGATCACAAGGCTCTACTCTTCCTTTATGAGTCGAAGAAATGCAGCATATGCCGACCAATGCATCGAGAGGACGGCTCAGGGTGGCTCCCTGGAATCATTTGATCAACCAAAAAGTTGAACAAGTCAGCAACAATTTAGACCGTGTAATTGACCAGTTTGAGATTTTTGAAGCAGCCACCACTAAGATGGTGACCAGTCATACTAAGATCCAAGGATCAAATCTCCGTCCTAATCATCAAATTATGTTATGTAATTATACCATACTCGTAAGAGTTTTACCGACTTAAAGTTTCGAGTTAAAATTTTAGGTAAAAGACAGGAACATATGACTTGTTCCCGTTATTATGTACTTATCTTGTTCTATAAACATGAACCCCTTTAATTTTGTGGATTCTATTTATTGGATGGATGCTCGGGAATCGGTGATCTGAACCCGTAAAAGACATATCTTTTAAGTAATTTAAGAAAAATTATATGATATTCAAAATTATCGAATTTTTTTAATTTTTAGTTAGAAAGTTTCTTAGGCTCATTAATAATCAAGATAAAATTTTGAAAATTAGAAATTTCAAAATAATCGTCTCTTAGAATGAAATAACAACGAAATACACTTTAACGTGAATTAATCAAATGTTATTAATACAATAATTTAACTTAGCTCTTAGATTGGACATGAACTAATCAAATTTGATTTAAATTATTAAAATGAAAACTAAAAAGGGCTTTTTCTCAAAAATTTAAAAACTTATAAAAAATTAAATTATAGAGAACATTTATATCTCGTTTAATTTTAAATCAACACCGTCTCGAGTCAAAATCATATATTAAGTATTCATTATCATTTAATTCTGAATCGTTGATTTAATATAAATGTGAAAAGCAGCAATTCCGGATTATAAATTTGATTTAACCTATGTACGATCATAACTATGCAATACTTATCATGTCCCTTATCCCCACTTTATTCCACTTTAATCAATGTCGACTTGTCTCTTCTTGAACATGTATATATATATATTTATGTAAGGGTTAACACTTTAACGAGAAGCTATAATCTCTCCTACACTTGTCGTCTTCCTTCTTTTAAATTATCAAACTAGACAAAGGAAAGATCATTACAATAAGTGAAAGCCAAAGTTTGTGAAATTTGTCTCGTTTCATTGGGTTTAAAGCTACATGTAATCATGTCTTTAATGTTTCGCTTTGTGTCTTCAATATCTTAGTGAATAAGAGGGGATGATTAATTTGATAAGAACTATGTATGCACTATCTTACCTAAATATTATATATATATACATGATATAAGTTAAATTGTTGAGCATATGTGATAATTTATAAATTTTATTGTTAATTAAATAATATATTCGAGTTATAATTTTAAATCATCAAACCTTC
>JAOQMP010000009.1:30513924-30528529 GCA_027563575.1 Erythroxylum pedicellare | reverse complement strand
AATACTCATTTTAAAAAATTACAATAAAAAAATACTTATTTACTCTCTAAAAGTTCAACCAAACAGGTAATTAGTGCTTTTGATTCTACTGTTTTTAATTGCTAATTAGTGAAGCAAAAAGAGCTCCTTTGTTCTCCTTTGCCATTTTTATGTTGATTGATTATGTCTAATAAGAGATTTAAAGTTTAGAAGGTTAAATTGATATTAAAATTAAAATTTTTTAAATATAATTAAAAAAGATTATCTTTTATTTATTGAAAATTTTAAAGTTTTATTAAAAAATTAAATAAAAAATTTATTTATTTATTTATTTTTATAAAAACTAACACATTGTCTGTTTTTTTCAAACCGTATGTTTTATCTGATACGACCAAGAGTACCAGACAGAGCAAGGAACGGAGAATGTATAAGACAAGTTAGGGGAATTTGAGAAGTAGTTTCATTATGAGCCATTTTAGAAAATATTAAGGCATTGTTGCTCTCTGACATTGTTTGCTGGATAATTTTCTTGTTTGATGCTTATAGAAAAATCATATACTTAGTTAAACCCGAGTTGAAAGAATCGCTCGAAAGAAAAAAACTACAAGAACCAAGTTCGGAAATACATTTGACAATTCCAAGTTCTAATCTAAGCTTAAGTATAATCAGGCATATCAGATTTATGCAGTAACGATGATGTTGGTTGGTATGCCACTAGCTCAACGTCGAGTCACTCACAAGATTAATGTATGAAATGAAATCCACTAGTAAAGATTTGACAATTGTAACAATAAACGCATACGGCGGAGAACTGCGTCATGCAATACTAAGGATTACCTGCTAGCACTCTAGTAAGTTGGTCCAAACACGTTTAGGATTGGGTCAAATTGAATTTAGATGGCGTTGTTCTGCAAGGGACCAACTTCGCCACAATCGGGGGCGTCATTCGAGATTGACATGGTAATTGGTGTAGTGGATTCATCCACAACATAGGAAGGGGATCACCTACTACTGCTGAGCTCTGGGGCGTTTACTCAGGGTTGTCTCAGGCGTGAGCGATGAGTTACCGACGCGTTATTATCGAAATAGATTCGCTTGAGGTAATTAACATCCTCTCTTCTTTTCGAATGATTGTTACTGATGATTCTTTGTTAGTGGCAGACAAACGAAGACTTTTGCAACGCTATTGGACTGTCCATTTCAAGCATGTGTATCAAGAAGGCAATCAATGTGCCGATCAGATAGCTTCTCTAGCAGCAGCGTTCCCCCAAGATTGCATATTCTACAGGAACCCCTGGTGATCATACAGGAGCAACTTCGCCGGGACCAACATGGCGCCTTATACTGTCGAGGCCTCCGCTAATTAAAGCTTGTTTGTTTGTGTAGATCCTTTTATTTTTTCTTTGTAGAAAAAAAAATTGTAACAATAAAAAGAATATTAAATTATATTTTAATTATTTCTATATAATAATTATTATCTATATAATAATTAATTATAAAATAATTCAAAGTTGTTAACAAGGCAATGAGCTAAGATTCTCCAAGAACTCCGACCAATGACTCCTATGTACTGTGTAGTTTTGTGTCTGCTTTTGGCATTTCGGACAACCCCCTTTTGTCCTGACACACGCGAAAGTACTAAACGAAAACGTCCTAATGTACCAATGCCGCTTCGAAGTCTAAGATAAAAGTGTATTTTTATAGTTGTACCTCCTGAGATATCTCGTAAGTAACTAAAAAAAAAAAGTATAAGATAAAGGGGATTCATTAGAACCCAAGAAGTCGGTCTGGTTGTTTTGATTGAAGTATGTTAAATTCAACTCTTCTTTAACTCAGAGTTGGACCTTTTGACAGTATCCAATCTACATGGTCAAGCTACTAAAAATTTTATCAAATTTCAATAAAAATAATGTAATTATAAGAATTGATGAACTCAAATTTGAGTTACTCGTGTGAGACCAACTAATTTTTTAAAAATATCTGAACTTTAATGAAATCAAAATTTTGGACGTTGACTCAGGCCGAGTCCGCCATTGAAAGCCATCAACTTGAGGTAAGGAGGCGGTGTTTTGTACCTTTGGGGCATGCTTGGGTTGTTATTGAGCTAGAGAACACTGCCACTTGGCCAGCTTCTCATTCCCATCCGCACTATTTACTGACAAAAGAACACGAACCGTGGATAAGTGGATGCTAAAGAACAAAAAGTTTTCTTGGGGATCGAAGGAAACCAACAAACAGTTGCGTACTATGGAGAGAAAATCTGGATGCCTTTGAATTTCAAGAAATTCCATATGCCCTCTGATCACTCCTAAGGACAAGAACACACAAATGACGACAAAAGACAACTGTTTGTATTGTCGCTACCGCAGCCATGGATTGTCCTTAAAACACAACACCTTTAGTTCTCATCTCGTGTCATACCTCTTGATCCATGGTTTTCAGCAGGGTGGGTCTCTGTTTGTGCTTAGCAAGTTCGGGTGATCATTAGTTTTTACAGCTGAGTTTGTAAATTGATGGACGTTCTCTGGTAATTCCTCGTCTTCGCTTTCTGATTATGTTCTACGAGTTGTTTGTTTTGTGATGATAGTTGCTGTTCGAAGTTGCTTTTGAGTTGTTAAGAAGATTGTTCTCTGTTTTTGTGATGATAGTTGCTGTTCTTTTGTACCCTTTTTTCTTTTCTTGGTTTCTTTTTGTTTGGCTGCACAGAAACTGCTGGGGAAAAGGATACTACGAGGTTGTATTGGAGTCTCCTATCAAGAAAAGCTTTAAGATGGATGGTCTCAAAGATGGGATTTGTTTTCTGTAGTTATTTGATTCATGCAATTTTCAGTATCATGTTTCTGAAGATTAAGAGCTAAAAAGGGGTTCTTTATTAACTTTACATCTTCTGTTCGTGAGCTACTATGCACCCTTAGATCTCTATTTGTTTAGCTCTAGTATTACCAATTACTCAAATTTGATCTGATTCAGGGCTAATGTTTGTTTTTTCCAGGGTATTGATTCCTAGATCTCATCATTAATGGTGGAAAATGATTCAGGGAGACGGATCATCATCCGTGACTTCATCATCACCTTTTCAGTTCTTTCCCTGGTTTTCACCTTCTGCAGGATTATCACCATATCCATGGCTAAGGGAGCTACAATCTGAAGAAAGGGGTCTGTATTTGATCCATCTTCTTCATGCTTGTGCCAACTATGTTGCTTCGGAAAGTATTGAGAATGCTAATATTGGGCTAGAGCATATGTCTCAGCTGGCGTCTCCTAACGGTGATACCGTGCAACGGATCGCTGCGTATTTCACGGAGGCACTCGCAGATCGTCTGCTTAATAAAGGTTGGCCTGGTTTGCACAAAGCCCTGAACTCGACCAAACTATGTTTGGTATCTGAACAAATTCTTGTTCAAAGATCGTTCTTTGAGCTATGCCCATTTCTCAAGCTCTCATATGTGATCACAAATCAGGCAATTATAGAAGCAATGGAAGGGGAGAAAATGGTTCATATTATTGATCTAAATGCATTTGAGCCTGCACAATGGGTTAATCTTCTTCAACTACTAAACGCAAGACCAGAAGGGCCACCATATCTGAGAATTACAGGTATCCACCAACAAAAGGAGGTCTTGGATCAAATGGCTATTCGATTGACAGAAGAAGCTGGGAAGTTGAACAGCCCATTCCAGTTTACTCCTGTAGTGAGTAAATTGGAGGATCTTGATCCTGAAAGTTTGCGTGTTAAAAGCGGTGAAGCTCTAGCTGTCGTTTCTGTGCTCAAGCTTCATGCACTCTTGGCATGCGACAACGACATGTTTAACATGAAATTACCATCTGCAACAAGTTTTCAAGGTTCTAAACCCACCAAGATGAATCCAAACCATCGAAGTTTAGGTGATTGGTTGAAGAAAGATAAGTTTCATCTTTACAACCCAAGTCCTGATTCAACTTTATCACCATTATCTCTACCTCCTTCTCCAAAGATGGACAAATTTCTGACTGCAATTCGGGGTCTTTCTCCAAAGTTGATGGTTATAAGTGAGCAGGAATCAGATCATAATGGATTTACTTTAATGGAGAGGGTCAAAGAAGCATTGAACTTTTACGCTGCACTTTTTGACTGCTTGGAGTGTACAGTGTCAAGAACATCTGTAGAGCGACAGAAAGTTGAGAAGATACTATTTGGAGAAGAGATTAAGAACATAATCGCATGTGAGGGAAATGACAGAAAGGAGAGGCATGAGAAGTTGGAGAAATGGATTCTGAGGCTTGAGTTGGCCGGATTTGGGAAGCTTCCTCTGAGTTTCCATGCTATGTCTCAAGCTAACATGGTTCTGCAGAGCAACGGATATGATGGTTACAACGTGAAAGAAGAGAATGGATGCGTGGTAATTTGCAGGAAAGATAGACCCCTTTTCTCTGTTTCAGCATGGAGATTTCGAAGGTTCGATTAAGAGATCATCAATGGTGTGAGGTTTGTGCTTTGTTTTTGGATTAAGAGATCATCAATGATGTGATGTTTGTGCTTTGTTTTCTTTTAAAACTTTTTTCCCATTTCCCTGTAAAAAGATGTTAACGTTATCTTTAAGCTAGAATTGCATAGTGTTTCACTGAAACGAGGACGTTGTTCCATTTTTACACAGACACACAACAAACCAGAACTAGAAGGCCTGGCTCGGCACGAAGTTAACGGACAATGTCCGAATTCGGAATTCGGCCGGGCAGGCAACCCTAACTAGAACAAAAACCGAAAAGAGCTAGTACTGCAGATAGCTTTTTAGCTTAATCAGAAGTGCAGGACAGTGACGTTGTACTCGACTATGGCCACCCCCGAGCTGGGAGCAAACGAAAACGTTTTAGCCAATGCATAGCCTCGAGCATATCTAAAAACACCACTCCCACCAACTACTGGCATTTCCCTGATATTCTCAAGCACTAAATTGCGACCAAGAATGCTCAAGGTACTGCCATTGTAGATACCTTCTAAGAATGCAAAATTCAACACCATAAGCAACCCAAATTCATGCTGAGAAGCCACAGCATAGATGCCTTGTGCTCTTCCTACAACCTTGGAACTAGACTCTGGTCCTTCAGTCAACGGATCATCCATGACAAACGTGCTGCCAAAACTACCTGCGGTAGTGTTTGGTCCTCTAGCAATTAGCGTAGCTGTTGGGTTCTTGCCACCTAGTTTGTCATGGAAGTAGAAATGAAGGTGGGTTGTTTTCTCCATGCGGTTTGTGATGGTTACAAGAGACTGATCAGAGAACATGCCATTGATTCTGATGAAACATGTAGAGAAGACGATGAGATACAAAAAGAACAGAGTGATAGTTTTAAAAGAATCCATTAGAGACCAGTCCTCTAGCTGAGCTTGCTTTTGTGATTGACGGTAGAGTGGAAGAGGTTATTTATAGGATGTGAGGAGTGTTTTTGATGTTGCAAAGATCAATTATTACAGGAGTGCCTGACATTCCAACATAAGTTGAAAACAAACTGATACAGAAACTATAAAACTTGTGAAAAGTCATTTAATGTCCTGCAAGACTGGTTGGAATCGAGCTGAGAAACATGGAAATAACTTGTTAGACGAGGATTCTATCCAACCGAAAGAGAAATGATGGTTTGTGCCAGACTATGATTCTTTGGTTTCTATACAGAGCAAAGGTGGTAAAAGTCGAACTCATAATCATGAAGATGCAATGTTGCCAAAGTTCGTGAGAGGCTCAGATATGCTCGCGTGCCTGCTCATCTCAGTTCCTTTAACCAAAAGCATTGGTTATTGCACTTTGGATGAGTGGAGAATAGACACAGAATTGGTAAAATGAAACTAGGAGTAGGACGAGTTAAACCGTGGTTTAACCCTCACAACTTTGTTGGGTTAGGGTGTAGGAGCGTTTAGGATGGGCGATTCCATCTTTGAGCGTAAAGTTAGGTCCAAGTCTTGTAAGACTCCACTCTTTGATTATCAAATTAAATTTAAAAAATTAATACTTTTCAAATATACATCAAATAAAATTTAAAATTTACAAGTAACAATTCATAAATTATAATACTTATAAATTCAACTAGTAATTACTGATCAGTAGTGTGAGACATAGACATTATATTCAACAACAGCATCTCCTGTTTTCGGGTCAAGTTTAACCGTATGTGCCAATGCATATCCGCGAGCAAGCCTGAACAGCCCACTTCCTCCAACAATGGGCATTTCTCTGGAGTCATCGAGTACATGGTTCCTTCCAAGAATGCTAATGCTACTTCCATTGTACTTACCCTCAGTGAACACGTAATTCATGACCATTAACAAGGACAGTTCATGTTGTGCAGACACTCCGTACATACCTTGAGCTCTTCCAACGATCTTGGAACCAAGCTCAGGACCTTCAGTCAACAGATCGTCTGTCATCATGGTATCGCCAAAACCTGTACCTGAGCTCTCGGGTGGTCCAGCTATTCGAACAACTGTTGAATCTTTGCCGCTAACAACGTCGTGGAAATAGAAATGGAGGTGTGTTGTCTTCTCCACAAGCTTCATGGATATGGCTTCCGTTAGCTCTTCGTAGAAAACACCTCCTGTAATGGGAAAAACTGATAATGTGAAGGAAAGAACAAAGAGAGTACTGTAGGTAGAAGATGAAGCCATTTTTTTCCCCTGAAACTATCAACTACTGATTTCTCCTACTGAAGGGTCGACATATATTGGGAGTTTATTGCTGCATCTTCAAGAAAGCTTCTTCTTTTTCTTCAGTGGTCATCACCACTTGAGTGTTTTAAGTTATGGAAGTTGGGAGCTAGAAAAGTTATCTTTCCTTCAAAGGAACAATCACATTTCTTCCCTTTGAATAAATCAAGTTTTGGCTCTTCAACTTGCAGCCGCCGACAACAGTTGGAGAGGAAACTCCGCGAAAGAGGAATAAGATTTGGATTTATCTCTTATTATTAAAAATAGATAAATTTATTAATTAATTGGATAATTTTTATAAATTAATAACATTTTATAAATAAAAATAAATTAATTATTTTTTATATAATAATTTATTTTTTCAATTGAACTTCAAAATTTTCGATTAGTAAAAAAAATATCGTTATTTAAATTTATTTAATTTTAAACTAATAATTATTTATCTTACGAATTTAGAAACTTAAGAACAATTTCAATTTCAAACCACAATTCATTGCCAACACCTGAACATGGAAATGTTTAATATTGATTTTCAATTAAAAGTGAAAAGATAAAAATTACTAAAGATATCAATTTTAGCTTGACCCGATTTTGACCTGGGTTAATCGAGCCACAGGTTAAAAGTGGTTGGCTCGATCGGGTCAAGACTGTTATTATTCAAATATATATTAAATAAATTATTAATTACATATAATTTAATTTTAGAGAAATTTTCGCTTAAAAAAGTAATTAAAAGAAGCTTAATAATAAATTTTATTACTTTATTATTATTGAAATAAGATCGAATTAATAACCTAAAAAAATACTTTACATAATCGTTAAAATGAGGATGAATTATTAATCTGCAGACTCTCTCCTAACAATCAAATACTAAAGCTGCATAGATTAGCTCATTCCAAGTATCAGGAAGTCCGGCAATACACCAATGAGTGCAATCCATGCCCCTGAAGGCATTGTAAGAGCCAGGATGTGCATCTTTTCTTAGCTGTGAAAGAGTTGTTATGTTCAACAAATGGACTGGTTTCTGTATTTTACTTAACACATCTTCCAGTACACTCAATGCCAACGGTGAACCACCAGGGTATACTGATCCACTGATAGGTTGAGTCTCGTTTCCACAGCTCGTCACTCCTGTTTCATTCCACTCGTTGCCACTGTCGTGAAACATGAATCATCAAAAATGGAACCTCAGCCTAAATCCTAGTCTGAAAATTATTGTGTGATTTGCATAACTTTTTGGGTGTTAAGTGATGGAGATTACTTGTAATGAGAAGGAGAAATTCCCTGGAAAAAGACTCTAGTTTTGCTTGTATCAACATCAGAGTCAACCCACTTGGCCCATGTTGTTAAACCTTTGCGAAATGCAACCATTCGATCCATGTCTTTGACTATGGTGTCACCTTCTTGGACATAGTCCCATCTGAAATTTGGAAAAGCCCAATTTTCTGAATCGTATGCAAGTACATCAAGCTTTATGTCTCAGTTTTTGAAGGTTTTTAGGAGCTCTTACGGTTGTTTGGGTCCACTCCGGTACCACCAAAGCCAAGTGTTGAATATCAAAACGTCAATGTCCTTCCATACGACTCCATTTTTTAGTGAGTCGAGCTTTAAAACCCTGCCAATGTCTTCCTCTTCAATGTCTACCAAGTAATGGCTTAAGAACATCATTACTGAAACCTCGTAATCCTGACAACATTAAATCCTAGTCGTGTCAGGACATATATACTTCTGTAATTCTTCTCATGTTTGAGTCAGAAACTAAGTTACCTGAAACGTCACTGTAACTGTAGAGTTATCGGTCGTGCTAGTGATAGTGGAATCAGGCACAGCTGCATGAAGCAAACATACCAAGGATTCGAAATGATTAACACTTACAGAGTCCCCAATGAACATAATCTTCTTGCCCTTTAATCTTTCTAGGAAATCCTGACCATTGAACCTGCGAAACATTAAGCATAAGTCACCACAGGAAAACAGCTCAAGATTCCTATCCTATGCACCAAAAAGCAGAGTCTGTGAAGTTATGGTCAGGGAAAGAAGATCTATCATGGATTATTTCTAAACATACCAAGATCCATCATTAACACATGCCCATAATTACAGATAGAGAAATCGTGAAAGTAATGATTGTAGGTGGGGGCCAGAGCCATACAGCTCAAAAGCACACCAGATCCTGGAAAAGAAAGGCATGAAACAACGGCCAGAAATAAAGAACCACCGATCTGTCACGCTGATGACAGGAAAAGTAAAGAAAAATACAGCATCTCTTCTGTAATATTTAAAAAGTGATTAAAAAACAAGCTCATGTGAGCACTAAATGACTAGCAGAAGCTTGAAAATGAGAAGATTAAGTCATGCATATGGCCACAAAAACCTGGAAAGAAAAACGAAGAAGAGTTGGACATTACCTTGGCAAGTCACATCCTATAGGTTCCCATCTATATTGGAGATAGAGACGATCAGGACGACCGTACTTTAAGCAATCATATTCCTTGCGAATAAAAGGGCAAGTCGCTGACTCATAGAGAGGGAATGATGTTGGGTCATAGACCCAGCTTCCCCGATACAGGTTACATACGTTGTTTCTGGGTTTTCTCCAGGAGATGACATTGTTCAAGTTCGCTTGCACACAGAGAAACGATAATGACACAAGGATGGAAATGGAGAGGACAAAACAAGATCTTTTAGTTCCAAAATCCATTCCTAGAATGATAGGAAGACCATTTGAAAGGTTTATGTTTCAAAACAGGAGGGAGATAGTATATACCTATATATACATGCGGCAATTTGGATAAGATGTCCTGATTACATGCGTGTTGTAAAGATTATAAGCAACTATGGGAGCTCCACTACGCTTCATTTTGCTTATCGTCTGAAGGCATTGACTTACAAATTTTCCTTTAATGGCTGCAGTTTATCAGTTTTTTTATCACTTTTCACAAGTGTGTTTCTTGTGAAACAGGAGTTGAGAGAAACCGATTGAAGTATAAAACTAGTGCAAATGATAGAACTTATCAGACTTTTTCATGGCAGACTGAAAAAAAATTGCTAAATTAGGAATCACAACTTCGGCTTAATCCAGTTTGATCTAAAATTAACGAAAGACTGGATTTTTAAGTAAATTATAATTTAAATTGATTATACAAAATGGAGTTAATTTAATTTAATTTTTAAAATAAATTTATTTTAATTTAACGAATCTAACAATTTTTTATTAAACTTAATTTCTAAATTTATTGTAACGATTATTTTGATAAGTTAAAAAAGTCAAAGTTTAATTATGACATTTAATATAAAAAGCTGATTAAAAAAATAGAAGTTCTAGTGATTAAGGCATTTACTTCTTACTACGTATTCATATCATTTAGGTCATTATCTTCATAACTAAATAGCCAAATTTAGACTTTAAATTATAATATTTGATTCTCAAATTTATTGAGAAATAAGTTAATTAATTTGTGCATATCATTGAACAACACAGTTGACCAACAGATACGGATTTCTTATTTAAAGTGTAAACTTGGAGCATGTCCTGACATAAAATGATTATTTAAATGATCAGAAAAGGAAAGAAATCCTGAATCCTCGATTTGTGCCATTCTGTATTATGGGGTTGGTGATGTCATATGAAATCCTTCCTGTGTGCCGTGTCCCAATTCTAAACATGTTTCATTGATTTTTATGAATATAATTAAGTGAAATTTATATAAATGTGTGAATAAAAATGAATGAAACAGGATTTTAATTGAACCACGGGAACAAAAGGTATGTTCCATGGTGATATGTATGAAATGGAAAGTACACTATCGATTTGTAATATCAGTAACAAAGGATATTAACTACTACTCTGGCATGGAAATGATTGAAAGAATTAGATATTGCTAATTACAATTTATATTACTTGGAGAGAAAAGGTTCTAGCTTAGATTCTTTCCCTGTACAGCAATTATAAGTACTATGAAAATTGGAAAAACAAGAAAGGTAATATAAGGAATAACTTGACTCATCAGATCGTCTTCAACAGGATTTGGAGCCTGCCCTCCTGAGTACTTCATTTTGTCTTCAACAAAAGCCTCAAAGTAGTTCTGGTAGCCTGTGCTTTCAGGTGAAAAGTTTGAGCCAGTCATCTTCATCATTTCCATGGCCTATCAACAGAAATTATTTCAGTAATTATAGAAATGGAGTCAGACGGATAGAATGGTGAATTATGAGATAATGAACTCCTGAGCAGAGAAAAGAAATTAGTAGACTTGAACAACCTCGAGAAAGAAAATCCTGGTACCTGGAAACTAAACATAAGTTGTGATGCTTTCTTGCTCACTTTTGGATTTGGGTGAGACTGGAGTTTCTCATACATAGCTCGAGCCTCATCTGTTCTGTCAGTTTTTGAGTATTTTTAGCAACCCTTGTTCACTCTAGGTCTTGACAAGGTAAATGGGGTTCAAAATCAAAGCAATCTGAGTGGTTTCAAACACTGAAGAAGTATCTAACAGAATAAGCATAGATTTATCTACCTCCTAAGTGAATCTTGACAGATAGACCATTGCAAAGCAGCCAATCCATGAAGCTCACTCTGCAGAAAACAAAGTGTGCATAATGTAAGAAACGCTGACCTTAAACTGAACAAACCAGGATAATGAAAGTCCTCTGACAAGAATTTTTAAAGAAGCAGCTGACTTGCATCATAAGAAAAGTTAACCTGAAATATCAGCTTCTCCATAACCTTTTCGTAATAAACTAATGCTTCATTGAGCTTCCCAGCATCCATCAAGGAATCACCATCTTTCAAGATCTACAATCCTCAAGAACATGTAATTAGTGAAAATTTTAATAACATTGGTGTGTATGGACCTACAGGAGAAGCTAAACATGTGGAGACAACACCATTATCATCTTATAAAATATTGGAGGTCCCAGAGTTACCATCTTATAAATAGGAAACAATCTCAACAGATCCAAGTTGAAGTTGCATGCTACTATAACACAATTGCTACTTATATGCTTATTAATGACTTTAAACTACCATGCTTAGATATGTATCACTAAAGAAATTTCTTAATTTTTCTTTTTAATATTAGAATTTGTGTGAAGTTCCATCAAGCTTTAAAGCTGCAACAACACATAAAAGTAAATGCCAACTTTTCTTTCTCCAATGTTTTTCTTCATGTGTAATGAAAGAAGGACAAGAGAAAATTTACCTTCTCACACTCGTATTTCAGCTTTGGATCAATACTTAAGCCCATTTTCTTCTTGTATGCTGCAATTAATTCTCGTGTTCGTTTGTCTTTATCAGCTCTTTCTTCTGCAGTTTCAAGCACATCACCAGGGCGAATAGTTTTTCCACCACCAAACTTAGCACCCAAACAATTATAGTTAGATGTAGAATTTTTATCATGAGCTTGCCTACTAAAACATTGAGGAACAATCTGTATGAAGTTGAAATAACGATTTCTATTCATGTAAAAGAACTTAACATTTTAATCTATTTGAATGCTCAAAGCCCATATTAACCAGTTGGAAAACTATATGCAGTTAGCCACTAAACCAGAAACAGAAAGCTGAAAATCTCCACTGTTATTGTAATACAAGTTTTTAAGTTCACACACGCTCGTCCTTTAAATGCTGAATTCAACTACGTAAAATTACTTCTTTAAAAAGTTATCTGACAAGGAAGCAACTAGTTTAAGGAATTGTAAGTGATTAACTTTCAGAAAACAACTAAAGCATCTGTTTGAACTTACAGTTTTGGAAATGTTTCCAGGCCTTGGAAAGACCCCCCATGAAGTAACCTTTGGCTTGTAGAGATCTGGATTATCTTCTTGGCTAGGCTTAGCACTTGATGTCTTGGTGTCATCAAACTTGCTGGTATCTCCAACAATTATCTCCACTTCAGGCATGTCTCCTTCTGGAAAAGGGTCTGTGATTGGAACCAACCCAGCTGGGAGTCCCCTTCCTTCTTTCTTATCAGCAAAGTTAAGCCCCACGAATTCAATGCTTGAAATCGATAGTTTTCCGTTCTTGCCAGCGCCTTTATCCATTGAGCCGAGTCCTAAGCTTCCCATGTTGCCTTCATTGATCAAGAATATACATACACATGTTTCACAAGGTTATTCACTTTCCTTTCCACAAACCAAAGTAATATAATGCTTTCTTTAACCTTTTATATAGTAAAACCGCCTCAATTCACCCTATTTCATCATGTCCGGGATGTGACATGATTCTGAAGGATGAACTGGATATGGACAGTTCCAATAAGTCCATTTTTTGATTTATTTCATCTATTTCACAATTGGAACGACACATTCAAGAAATGATTTTTGTTACATCCTCTTATCCTTCAATCATTTCAAGAATTAAAGCAGAAACAAAATGTCATGGGTTGCAAGGATGTGAAGATCTCAACATATAAGTCTGAAGTTGATGAAAAGGAATTCAGATCCTATCAACAAACACAGATAGGACGTGAATCATGACCATCTAACAAAGAACAATATGGAGGTAATTGATCAGACTCTGTCTCATTTTCTATGCTCTTAAAATCAGCATCGCATTCCATCGCAGTTTACGGCAATTCAGATTTACAAATGAATTCATTCAAGAAGAAATCAAATAAGATAAAAGTAAAAAATGTGAAATTAAAAACAAGAATTGTTGCACACTTGCCACATTTTCCAACGAATTACCTGCGTTTACCTCACTCCCCGTAACGCTCTGCACACCACCACCATCATCACCTCCTTTATTTTTCTTGTACTCACTTGCCTTTTCCATAGCTGCCTTAACCGAAGCTGGAACTTCCTTACTGCTTCCATTGTTCTCAGTTATCGAAACACCAGATTCTGCAACTGGGTTTTCCCCAAGTTTCAAACTTTTGCCCGTTTCAATCGTTTTCTTATACTCTTTAGTTTTCTCAAATGCGAGCCTGACGGGGTCAACGGGACCAGAATCAGCCTCTGCGGTGGTTTCTGGAAGGTTTTGTGAACTGGGCTGCGAAGATTCTCCGTTGGATGAATTCACGGAGAATGAAACTTTGAATGGACAGGTTTTGAAGCGAAAGAGGGTCGAGATCGTCGAGCGATTCTCGGGGAGAGAAGAGAGACACGAGTACTGAAGTTGAAGAGACACCATAGTTGTTTGTCCAAAAACACTTACTTTGAAGCTACGATGATAGGTCTGAAACGAAAGTGGGCGTGACTCTTACCGCCTGAGACTTGCCGTTGAATTACAGTTAGATAAGGGTAGTTAACGGCTGTTTGTTTTATCCTTTCCTTAATATCTTTTTGGGTCTAGGCCCTAAGGTAATGTAATAAATCGTCCACACTAGTTGGCCCAACACTCGAGATCGTGGAAGAAAATGTTGTTCAAATTCTTCATCTTTAAGTAGGGATAGGCTTTGCAATGGGCAGGTTGAATTGGATCTGTCCTGGCCTAAGGTATTGACTCCATTAAAACTCAACTAGGAGTGAATTATAGAACCTTGAATCGTTCGCTTCCCTTGAGTCTCGTCAACGTTCAAGAATTGAAGTTTGTGAATTACTTTAGATGTAATTCTCTCATCCCCTCTCCTTAATGTGTTTGTACAATTTTGGTATACATTTGAAATTACGTCACTCTTCTGTTTGATGAGATCTTTGAGGAAGATTCCTTTTGAAGCTCCACCGGTTGCTTTAAGTGCGTCCGTTGTTCAATTTTGATGATCTAGATTCCTCATGAAATAGGTACAAAATAGAGTTGACTAAGAGTTGAGTTTTGTAAAGAGTATAAGATTGAAGAAGTAATAATAATTTTTTTATTAAATTTATGATTGATTTACAAAATATGTAGGATATATATAGAAGTTCACAAACTGAAATAACTTTGAGATATTCCTAGATTATAGCTAACAAAATAGATATTTGTAATAACTGAGTAAAGGAAGACTTAATCTGTTTCGATGATGAAGACATGATC
>JAOQMP010000009.1:30477928-30488199 GCA_027563575.1 Erythroxylum pedicellare | reverse complement strand
CCACTAAGTCTTAGATCCTCAAAATATCCGCTGATGCAATTTTAAAAAATTGTCTTATATTTGTTTTCTTTTGGGTTAGTTTCTTTTTCAATGCACTTTTAATAAGCTAAAGTGTTACAGATGAAAAACAATAATTTTTAGAAATCTAAGCAAAATGACATCATTTTGTCATTTTTAATTTTAAAAAATTAGTCCAAGTCAAGTCAAACTCAAGTTCAAATAATGCTACTTTTGGTCGGGTCAGTAAAAAAGGGCTGAGTCTGGCTTCACCTATTGTCTATCTGTAAGTCTTTGTATTAGAAAATAATAATAGATAAGATAAGATTCATGCCTTAAAAAAACTTTAATTAAAATTTCTCAAATGCAAACTTATATTCAAAGACATTAAATTAGAATTTGACCTCATTGGAACTTTAAATTTACGTGAAATAATTTGATTTAATTTGTTAATTCGTGTATTCATATTTTTAATTTGAATAGCACCTAAAATTTAAAAGAATTTTGTTGTTTTGATTAATTAATGTTTGTTTCATTTTTATTATTTCACTTTGTTTTTATCTAAATCAAAAATTTAAGAAGAAAAAATAAAATATTTCTATATCTAAATTTAATTTTAATTAAACACAATAATATATTAGATATGCACCGGACTTACGACCAACTCAAAGCCAATCTTTTCCTAAGGCAATCCAAATTTGGTTGGCTGAAGTTTAATGAAATTTAGGTAGTCGTTTATAAAAATTAAAAATTAAATTAAATTAAGAATTTAAGCTCTTCAAATAAAAAATTAAATTGACATAAAAATTAAATAAATCAAATTTAATTTGTTGATTTCACATTAGACCAACTAAGCCAACCTTGCACTTGCTAATATTAAAATGGCGCTTTCAATCCCAACATGCTCAATCACTAAAAATGTTTACAAAAGATTATGAAAATTATAATTTTATGTAGAAATAAATTATTAACTTTATAAATAAATACCGGTTCGGATCAAACCTGGCAAGTCGGGCATAAATCCGAACCAGTGGGCCTTTAAGACCCGACTACTCGCTCTCTTCTTACCGCTACTGGGAGCTGTATACTCTACTCTCCAAAGTCCGAACCGCTTAAATCCCTTTTTCGATTTTCCAGTTCATCTCATGAACCCTAACCCTAATTCAAATCCTTAATCCCGCCAATCCATTTAGTTTCCAATTTCAAAGTTGTTGGCAACAGCTACAGGCTTTACTCGTGGTCGCCAAGATGACCAAAGTGTACGGCACCGGCGCTTATGACTTCAAGCGCCACCGTGTCGCCGAGTACCCGACGGAGTTTCCCAACCAGCTTGGAGACAAAACGACGGAGTCGAAACCCAGTTCTACGCTTCCTAATTCGATAACTCTTTTGGAGATTCAACGCGACCGTTTGACGAAAATAGCAGCGGATAATTGGCTAAATACCGCTGGCGTAGAAGCTGAGAAGCGGAATGCTTTCGATCCAGAGCTTGTGAAGCAGATATACGAGACGGAGTTGAGATTGAAAGAGGGAAGAAAGACCGTTCCGTTACAGAGAGTGATGATTTTGGAAGTTAGTCAGTATTTGGAGAATTATTTGTGGCCGAATTTTGATCCGGAAACCGCCACTTTTGAGCATATTATGTCCATGATTCTAATGGTTAATGAGAAGGTAATTGCAGTAGTTGAATATTGTATGCAAGTAGACTGTATACAAATGTCGGTTTGTGTTAGCTAATGCGCTGAGTAGGGATTTGATGTTAGTAAACTCCAAGGTTGTCCTTAAAAGATAATTCTGTACATACTGCAATTTTGTGTACCTTATTGGATAATTTTTTGGACGTTCATTATGAAGCTAGTTTCTTGTAAGAATGAATTTCATCACTACTTTCATTTCTAAATTGCAGTTTCGGGAAAATGTGGCGGCTTGGTTATGCTTTTATGACCGTAAAGATGTTTTCCAAGGATTTCTTTGGAGGGTTCTTCAACTGAAAGAGGTTTGTGTCCTGTAGCCTATTTTGAAGAAGTTAATTTTGCCTCTTGTTTTTGCCCCTTCTTTGGACTATCTTCTCCATGCTCCCATATGTGAGGTAATGCAGATTGTGTCAAAACATGTAATCAATACTCCTATCTGTCTTGGAAATTAATGTGTTCGTGTTTTTGTACATGGCTAATGATTTTGCTCCCATCTTATGTAATCAGACGACTCATGGATTTCTTTTCATTCTTGGCCTTTCATTTTATTACAGCTTTTCCCGAATTTAGTCTTTCAAGAAGCATTTGATACATTGGGTTTGTTTGTAATTTTACTATCTTTGTATATTTGACTCATTTGTTTCTCCAATCTTTTTGTAGGGGAGAGAATTAAGCATAGCAGAGAAGACTAATTACTTAGTTTTCATGATCAATGCCTTTCAGGTACTTTATCACCCCAATTTATGATTTCCTTTGATGCATTGGCTGTTGACATGACACGCTTTTGTTACTGGTATAGTGTCATAACACTCTTTCTATAATAGGGCTTCAGTCAGAAACGTAATACGATATAAAAATATCTGTATATGCTACGAACATAAAGCTTAACAGGATTTCTTTTTTTTTTTTTAAGACCTTGTAGAAAACTCAAATCATATGTTAAGTCTGTTTTTTCTTCATATTATTCTTTCCATTTTCTCCTAATCTGGAATCCTGTTGCATAGAGTTTGGAAGATGAAATTGTCAGTGAGACAGTCCTGAGATTAGCAAGTCTTCAGTCATGGCACAGTTTGTCAATTGGCCGCTTTCAGGTATGATCTGCTCGTGTTATTTTTGTTTTTTCTTAAAAGTTCTATCAATATTAGTCCATGATTATCTTGTGATCGTGTAAGTTGCAGGTGGAGATTTGTCTCAATCCAGATCTGATCAAGAAATGGAAAAGGATGATAAGGAGAGAGACTAAGGAAGCAATGAAACGAGGAGAGCCTTTTGACCCATCATCTTTGCTTGAAGTGAAGTTCTTGAGAAATCTGATGGAAGAGTTTCTTGATGTAAAGTTCTACTTTACTTTTGAAGTCAAAACTTAATGCAATAAACATCCCTTGCCTCAAATGCTAGCTTGTTTAGAAACTAAATGCTTCTTTCATTTGTTTTCAGGTGCTTGATTTCAAGGTTTTTCCTAATCAAGAGGATGGATTTGATATTGGTGGTGGCTTAGTTGATGATGCTGCTGTCTTGTACTGCGAAAGATTTATGGAATTTCTTATTGATCTGTTGAGCCAACTACCAACAAGGAGGTATGTACTTGAGCTGTTGTCCTATCACTTTATTGCCACCAATTTCTCCAAATACCGATGGAATATAGTTCTCACCAGCCAATTGTTTGCTTGGGTGGTGGTTATGTAAGTTTGTCTCTATGTACAAAATGGTTAGGCTTTTGATCTCATAAAAACAAAAAGAAATTCTTCTGGTATATTTTCAGTTGCTGAATTTTCTGCTACCTCTTCGACATGGACAGGTACCTGAGACCTTTGGTTGCTGATGTTGCTGTTGTTCCAAAATGTCATTTAAGTGCTCTTTATAGACATGAAAAGGGCCGCCTCTTTGCACAACTGGTTGACTTATTACAGTTTTATGAGAGATTTGAGATCAATGATCATGTTGGGACACAATTAAATGATGATGAGATGCTTCAATCACATTATGACCGTTTCCAGGCTTTCCAGCTTTGTGCCTTCAAAAAAATCCCCAAGGTCTGTCATAATATCAATTTCCCTTCAAACAATCCTACTGTTCTCTTTGCTTCATTTATATAAAAAAAAATGCCACTTCTGTATGCAAAATTTGTATCCAACAATAAGGTTTTGCCTAATGTTTTGTTGTGTGGAAACCTTTGAACTCATCTCTTTGTTCTACATTGATGCTTGTAGTTGCGAGAACTTGCATTAATTAACATTGGTGCAATTCACAAGCGGGCTGACCTGTCTAAGAAGTTGAGTGCGTTGACTCCTGAAGATCTAAGAGACTTGGTTTGTCATAAGGTACAGTGGTTGTCCTTGTGCATATGTGGATAATTTAGTCAATAACATGGGCTGTATAACATTAATGGTGATTTATGTGTATAGCACACCTTTGGGCTTACTTGCAGAATATGTTGTGTATCTAGATTCATGAAATTATTTGAGATGGAACTTTGATTTTTCCCTTGCTGATCTTTTCCTGTCTTTAATCAGCTCAAACTAGTATCTGTTGAAGATCCCTGGTCTGAAAGACTGGACTTTCTTATTGAAGTCATGGTCTCCTTCTTTGAGAAAATACAATCTCAAAAAGAAGCTATAAATGCTCTTCCCCTCTACCCCAATGAGCAAATTATGTGGGATGAAAGCCTTGTACCTAGCATAAATTATTCTGGAGAAGGTTGTTTGGCTCTTCCAAAACTTAACCTGCAATTTTTAACTCTTCATGATTATCTTCTTAGAAATTTTAACTTGTTCCGACTTGAATCAACATATGAGATTCGTGAAGATATTCAAGAAGCTGTACCCCACCTCCTTGCCTACATAAACAATGAGGGGGAAACTTCTTTTCGAGGTTGGTCTAGAATGGCTGTGCCAATAAGAGAATTCAAGATCACAGAGGTCAAACAGCCAAATATTGGTGAAGTCAAACCGTCATCAGTGACAGCAGAAATTACTTATAGCATTTCCAGTTATAGGGCACAAATAAGATCAGAATGGGATGCCCTTAAGGAGCATGATGTTTTATTTTTACTGTCAATTCGCCCTTCTTTTGAGCCTCTAAGTGCAGAGGAAGCTGAGAAGGCTAGTGTGCCACAGAGGCTTGGCCTCCAATATGTCCGAGGATGTGAGGTTATAGAGATTCGAGATGAGGAAGGAACACTCATGAATGATTTCACAGGAAGAATCAAAAGGGATGAGTGGAAACCACCTAAAGGTGAAATGAGAACTGTGACTGTTGCTTTAGACGCAGCACAGTATCATATGGATGTCAGTGATATTGCAGAGAAAGGTGCAGAAGATGTTTATGGGACATTTAATATATTAATGAGAAGAAAACCGAAGGAAAACAACTTCAAAGCAATTCTAGATTCGATAAGAGATCTCATGAATGAATATTGTATTGTTCCTGAATGGTTGCACAATGTATTTCTGGGATATGGGAATCCTTCTGCAGCACAATGGACCAATATGCCTGATCTTCTTGAAACCGTAGATTTCAAAGATACGTTTTTGGATGCTGACCATTTGAAGGAGAGTTTCCCAGATTATGAGGTCGGTACTGCCTTTTCATTTGAATTTGTGATGGCATGTTGAACATACAACATATTCTCAGTTCTGAGAAGTTCACTGTTCTGTTCTGATCTGTTCTTTTTCCATATTATTGGGAGTGTTGTTTAGCTTTTCTCCTACTGATTTTATAACTGCCACTAGGCTTCATGAACTGTTGTGATGCAATATAGTAGCAGTTCCTGTCACTATTATTGGGAGTATTGTCAACTTCCTCTTATACCAGCAATCGTTGATATCTTTTGTTTGTCTCAGGTTTCTTTTATAAATCCAGATGGCTGTGAAAACTTAGAACCTAGACCTCCTTTTCGAATTCGGCTTCCCAGGACGCTGAAGGGTGACACTCATGCACTTCCTGGGAATAAGAAGTCTACTGTTGATTCATTGAGTGATGTCAACATGATTGATGCTGTTAACAAGAAGGAAGACCTCATTGTTGAAGCATACATTCCTCCTGACCCTGGCCCTTACCCTCAAGATCAGCCAAAACAGAATGCAGTCAGATTTACTTCGACTCAGGTAGGTGGCAACTACTTGTTTCAGTCTTGTTGGGAACTTCTCAATCGTATGCCTTTCTTTACATTTCTAACATGATTGGTTCAGATTTGGGTTTCTCATCAGTCGAAAAGCTCTCATCCCTTGTTCCTATTTGTTCTCATCTGTGGATTTCTTAGTTTTTAACTTCCCTTCCTGCCTCTTTCTAGAAGATCTAGTCAGGGATATGTTATGAAAGTGATGTTAATTTATATAGTTTGGTGATGATGAAAATAGTGGGATTGCAATTACACCATCTTTTCTGAGGATCTTTTTTTATCATATCTTTCAACTAGTGTTTTATCACCAAGAAGTGGCTAATGGGCTTGAACTCTCGGTGTGTCTTAAACTTTGAAAAGTAATCATTCAAATGGGCTTTCATCTTTTATTCCTGCTTGATCTCTGTTCTTGGCTACTTATGTGACACTAGATTGGTGCCCAGAAGAAAGTAGTGACAAGATATTTTGCATGTCTTTAATGCTATATGTCGTTTATTTCTGAACACATTTATTGTTTTTGTTGACTAGGTTGGGGCAATCATCTCAGGAATACAGCCAGGGCTAACTATGGTTGTCGGGCCACCTGGTACCGGAAAGACTGATACTGCTGTGCAGATCTTGAACGTACTATATCATAACTGTCCATCTCAGAGGACATTAATAATCACTCATTCGAATCAGGCCTTGAATGACCTTTTTGAAAAGATTATGCAGGTATGGGTTTAGTGGTCCTTTCATTGTAAATATTATTTATCTAAACCTAGGATCTTGCAGGAGATAATTCTACCTTTCTAGCTTGTGCCTCTGATATGGCATATTTGATGCAAACTTGTTCATACCTCAACTTTTTCAGAGAGATGTTCCAGCACGATATCTTCTTCGACTTGGTCAAGGTGAACAGGAACTGGCTACTGATCTTGACTTTAGCAGGCAGGGCCGTGTTAATTCGATGCTTGTTCGGCGGTTAGAATTACTTGGTGAAGTGGAGAGGCTTGCAAGGTCACTCCAACTTCCAGAGGACGTAGGTTATACTTGTGAAACTGCAGGATACTTTTGGTTGCTTCATGTCTATTCACGCTGGGAACAATTCATTGCTGCTTGCGTGGGTAATGAAGACAAACCATCATTTGTTCAGGAGCGGTTCCCCTTTAAGGAATTCTTCTCCAACACTCCTCAACCTGTCTTTAGTGGTCAGTCATTTGAAAAAGATATGTGGGCCGCTAAGGGTTGCTTTAGTCATATGAAGACTATGTTCCAAGAGCTAGAAGAATGTAGAGCTTTTGAACTGCTTAAATCAACTGCTGATCGAGCAAATTACCTTATGACAAAGCAGGCAAAAATAGTAGCAATGACTTGCACTCATGCAGCCCTGAAGAGAAAGGACTTTCTTCAATTAGGTTTCAAGTATGACAACCTGTTGATGGAAGAGAGTGCCCAGATATTGGAGATTGAAACTTTCATCCCAATGTTACTTCAAAGGCAGGAGGATGGTTATGCCCGGCTTAAGCGTTGCATACTGATTGGTGATCATCACCAGTTACCTCCTGTTGTGAAGAATATGGCATTTCAGAAATACAGCCACATGGACCAAAGCTTGTTTACAAGGTTTGTTCGGCTTGGTATTCCTTATATTGAGCTCAATGCCCAAGGTAGAGCTAGGCCAAGCATAGCCAGACTTTACAATTGGAGGTACCGAGATCTGGGAGATCTTCCTTTTGTGAAAGAGAGTAGCATATACCATCGAGCTAATGCAGGATTCTCATATGAATATCAGCTTGTGGATGTGCCTGATTACCATGGCAGAGGGGAGACCGCCCCGTCCCCTTGGTTCTATCAGAATGAGGGAGAAGCAGAATATATTGTGAGTGTTTACATCTATATGCGATTGCTGGGATATCCTGCAAACAAGATTTCCATCTTGACAACTTATAATGGTCAGAAACTTCTGATTCGTGATGTCATCAACCGACGATGTGTTCCTTACAACTTTATTGGTCCTCCTAGCAAGGTGAGACACCAATGATTTATATTATCCCCCTGAATTAGAGTTTGCTAAGATTTGGTCTGCATGAAAAAAAAAGTGTTTATTTTCATAACTTCCATCTCTTCATTATTGTTGTCATTCTTGTCATCACCTAATAAAATTAATCCACAGCATTCTCTGGGAAACTTATATGGGTTATCCATGGACAAATTATGTTAATTCAGTTAGAAATATTCCTTTTGTATGAATGTTGAAGATATTCATGCCATGCTTGGTATAACAAGTTTATTTGTAATGTATCAGGTCACTACAGTTGATAAATTTCAAGGGCAGCAGAATGACTTTATTTTACTCTCTCTTGTGCGGACTCGCTTTGTTGGTCATCTTCGTGATGTTAGAAGATTGGTCGTTGCTATGTCTCGTGCCAGACTTGGACTCTATGTGTTCTGCCGACGTTCATTGTTTGAGCAATGCTATGAATTGCAGCCTACGTTTCAGCTTTTGCTGCAGAGGCCTGACCATCTTGCCTTGAATTTTAATGAGATGTCCTCATACACAGAACGGCTTGTTGAGGATATTGGACATCCTTATCTTGTGAGTGACACTGAGGAAATGGGCCACATTGTAGTTGATAAAATGAATCAAATATATCAGGTGCAGTCCTTCTCTGATCACATCAATTTTCCTATCTTGTTAGTGAATAGTTGGTTCCTGAATCCGGCAGAAACTGTGCAATTCAGATTAGACCAATTCACAATAGCATTATGTTGAAGCTAAAAGGTACCCAGGGATCTTAGTTCACAAATACGAGCTGAAACATGCCAAGTTGCAAAACTATATTTTAGAGTATATACTAAAGTTTGAAGCGTACTTCTATAATTGCATTCCAATATCTGTTGACCCAAGTCTACTGGTCTGATGCCCATTTATTAACTTTTATTGTCAGGCAAGTATGATGAATCATCAGTTTCAGCAGTTTTTGCCATCACTGGATGTATCCGGGCCTGAGAAAGGTGCAGAGGACAATGACTCACTGGAGCAAAGCCAGCCAGGTGAAGCTATGGATGGTGTTGCAGGTAGTCAAAATGGAGATATACCTCTCGATGAACAATCCAATGAGGGCTTGCCACCTGAAGGAGGTGCAAGTCAAAGTGCAGATATACCTCTCGAGGAACAATCCAATGAGGGCTTGCCACCTGAAGGAGCTGCAAGTCAAAATGCAGATATACCTTTCGGGGAACAATCCAATGAAAGTTTGCCACCTGAAGGAGGTGCAGGTCAGATTGGAGATTTACCTCTGGAGGAGCAATCCAATGAGGGTTTGACACCTGAAGGACGTGCATCTGAAGAAGCTGCAATGGTGGAGCATATTACTCAAAATAGTGACTGAAGATGATAACTGGAAGACTTGAGCTGGGAGGGCGATTTTTCAGCAGGAGGGCACACGATTATAGCACACATGTACGCCACAATAAACGAGCACAAGCAAAGTATGGACAGGAAAGGCAGGTGAAAGAGGTTACTGGGGGTGATTTTATCTGTACAGTGCCTTGGTTATATAGCATCGAGAAGTATCTTAGAGCGAATACGTCCATCTTCTGCTTTGTATAAGCAAAGAATTGGCACGCACTGATTTGTAGGATTTTGCCAGTGGTCAGGGACTGGAGATGCAGACCCGGAATCTGTAGAAGTAACTTCCTTTATTGGTGTTGGATAGATGGTATTTCTTACCGTTCCTGAATAGTTGAAGGATCAAAGTAGTTTTAGAGATAAACAGGACATGTAAGACTAATACCTTCAGCTATTGAAGAACGCTGTTTCAGTTACATCTGTAATGGATGCAACTATAAGGCAGATCAAACTGCTTATGCAGTATGTTATTTCGACGAGTTATCTATTAGAATGTAAGAAAATTATCAAAGAACTTACTAAAATCTCTTATGTGTGATAAATTAGATTAAGAATATATACATATATATATAAGATTAATTATGTTTCATGACCAAAGTTTTAACGGAGTTTAGAATTTTGATTATGATGGTAAGTACTGATTGTCTAATATTACATTTGTAAAAGATAAGCTGCTGTTTAGTTTTAAGTTTTATAATGTGATTTTTAGTTTTAAATTTTGTTAATATTAAAATAATTATATTGCTTATTAATAATAAATAGATATTAGATAAAATTTAAAAATAAGTAATTTTTAATTTAATAAATTTATTTTAGTCGTTTATATAATATTTATTTAAAAAATATTAATAAAATTATTTTAGTTTATTAAAATAAAATTTTTGATTTTAATTTTTACAGAAAAATTAAATATATTTTAATTATTGAATTAAATTCATTCAATTAATTACAAAAATGAAATTAAATTACAGTATTTATAATTATAATTAATAATTAATATATTAAATACATAAATAATATATGTAATTAATAATAAATTAGATTATAAGAAAATAGAAACAGAAAA
>JAOQMP010000009.1:30450504-30468447 GCA_027563575.1 Erythroxylum pedicellare | reverse complement strand
AAAATGTGATATTTTGTAAATGTGTTGTGTATGTTTTAGAGGAGCACATCGGATGCTGGTCGGACATTGCCGGACCATCCAGGCAATAGCTTATTGGAGTGTATTGTGAGTCAACCTAGATGATTTCGTAGACTTGATTTTATTTGAATTGTTAAACTTCCAATATTATTGAACTACTTGTGAGTTGTTTCTGGATTCCGGACCTGAGGTCCGAGGAGTTTAATAGTTGGGCGTGTATTGAGACTGTTTTGATTTGATATGAATTTGATGTTGATTCTCAACGTAAGTTGAATGCCGAACTTAGGTTCGATGACTGTGAAATCTTGTCTGAGCATTTCTATAAGATTGTGATATATGAGATATTTAAATTTTGTTGCATTTCACAAAATGCACGCTCAGATAAAGGTGTTGTGACTTGAGTTGCAAGTATGAAGCGCTTCCACGTAGAGCTTTGCTTTGTGATTTCTGATTTTGCACGTTGAGCTATGCTCCATGATTCTATTTGACTGAGCCCTGTGGGCCGATATTTGTATAAGTTTGTGATAGGCATTTGGTCACAACAATAAGAAAGAATGTGAGTCTCATGCATATGACATTATAAGATTGAAATTTATTGAATAATTTAAAAAGATGAATGAGTGATAAATTGATGTGATTTATTTGCTATGCTTAGCAATATGAACTGTGTGATCTTATGATATACTATGTTGTGTGAACATCTAGAATGTGTTTTATGATCTGAAAGAGTGTCTGTAAAATATGTATTATGTGTATGTGATTTGGTGGAATCATCAATGATGGTTCACTCATTGAGTTTGCAAAACTCATAAAAATTGCAATGTGATTTTTCAGGTACGATACAGGAGACCCAGTTCTTTAGACAGGACTAAAGGACCCTTTGGATTTTGTTATGACTAAGAGGTTTGTCAGCTGGTTCCAGAAGTATTGTGTCTTGTATTTTGTTGTTTTTGTTAGAACCTGTATGAGGTTATGTAAATATTTGTCTAAAGAAAATAGTGTAAATTTTGGTGGATTAATGCAATGAATGATTTTAAAATTGTTGACTTTTAAATGATGTTAGATGATGCCATATGTAAGTTGGAATTGTTTTGCTCTAACTTACCATTATCATAGGTTATGTTCCTGAAAGTTTGGGTATGTACCCTATGGTAGTAGGATGATGCCGTCGCACCATTTGCATCGTGAAAATAGGGAGGGTCGAAATCACAGACTAGGTTAGGGTGACTCGTCCTGCTAGAGACAACTGCCTTGCACGCCACCTTGCAAGTTTCTTTTGGGCATTATTTAGGATATGTTGATAAGTGTGTCTCGTTGTACGCTCATGTATCAATGGAACTCCTAGATAATTTCCCAGATTGTTCATGCTCGTAATGCGTAGGGCTTGACCGAGTTAGTGCGCGATTGTCGGAGAGACGTTCTTGGATAAAAAAAATCCTAGTTTTATCAGTGTTTACTTTCTACCTAGATGCCTTACAAAACTCCTTCAGTGTCCTTGTGATTATTTGCGTCTGAGAATCCGTGGCTTCAGCAAAAAGAACCAGGTCATCAACAAAGAAATGGGAGGATATGGGAGGCCCTGTAGGGCTCAGTTTTATCGGTCTTTATAGAGCTTGTCCCACTTTGCTCAAAATAAGGTGGCCGAGGCATTCCATGCACAGAAGAAAAAAAAAAAAAGGTAAGGCGATAGCGGATCGCCTTGTCAAATCCCTCTTGAAGGACTAAAAGGATTAGTAATTGTGCCTTGCCAAGCCACTTGCATAGTCACCGTCATCACACACTTCATAATGACCCAGATTAGATTTTCCAGTATCCCAATGTCCGTTAAAATGTTTTGTATAAAGTCCTATCGAATCCGGTTATAAGCTTTTTCCAGATCCACTTTGATAGCAAAAAACCCCGTCCTTCCTTCTTCTTTCGTATCGAGTGAATGACTTCCTGGACGATAATGATATTATTAATTATTTGTTGGCCAGGAATAAAACTACATTGATTCTCCTGCACTAGATACGCCAAATGATTTTTCAACCAATTCACAATGACTTTGGAGATGATCTTATAAATCACATTGCAGAGGCTAATCGGTCGAAATTGTGCAATATTAGTCGGGGAGGAATTTTTGGGGATCAGGACTAGGATGGTTTGATTTAAATCCTATTCCCAACATTCCCGCCTGATTCCTTTATGTACTTTGTCACTTTTGGGTCGACATGCCCCCATTGCTTCTGAAAAAATAATGCATTGAAACCATCTACCCCCTGGGCTTTATTTGGATTCATGTCAAACACTGCAGTCTTGATTTCGGTGACATGGATTGGTAGAGCTAATCCACGAATACTGTCCTCTAATAGGGGGAAAAGCTCCAGAGAGTGGGAATCAGTGGATAGGTCCATCTTCTTGCGTATATAAGTGGACTAAGAAATCCCTGGCTAAACGACTCAATTGTACTGGGTCAAAAACCTGTGACCCATGGGAGTTAGTGAGACTCTCTATTTTCATTTTCTTTCTTTTGGAAAGGGTGAGAGTCTGGTCATATTTAGTGAGATTTATTTTTTTAATAGTGAGACTCATTCGCATCAGGCTTTCTGATGTCAAAAGATTTCCTCCTCACACAGAACTTGCATCAGTTCCCCACTCATCAATTCCTCCAAGTTTGAAAAGGAATCCAAATTGCCCATAGTCATGGCCCTCTGAATGCTCTGCAACCTTGCTAACAGTCTTTTTTATGATGGAATATATGTCCAAAATCTGATCTACTCCATCGTGTGAGGTGGTGTGAGAATTGGGCTAACGATTTACTCATTGTCTCCTCGTTTGGTAACCAATGCTCTGCTACTACCTCATCAAACCCTAGATGTGTTAGCCAAGCATTTTGGAATCTAAACATTAGGGAGCCTATTATTCTAGGGGTCGACCATTAAAGCTAAATCAACAGAGGTCTATGATCGGACCCAAGAAAGGGTAAGTGATAAATCACTGTTTGCGGGAAAGCTTATAGCTAAGTCGTCGAACCAAAGACTCTATCCAGCTTAGCCTGTACCACACCTCGGCGCCACGTAAACTTAGAACCGATAAAGCCCAAATCATGAAGGCTACTCCCATGCACCCAATATTGAAAATGTTTGTTCACTAGCCGCGCTGCCTTGACTCCACCCCGTTTATCCGCTATCTCTAGTTTTGCATTAATGTCCCCTCCTACGAGCCAGGGTCTATATAATGATCTACCAACCCATTTTAACACAGGCCAAAGGTATGTTTAAGAAGAGACTTGCGGGCTGGCATAAACAACGGTAAAATTGAAAGAGTATGAAGCATACATGATTGTGGTATGAATAAATAGACGGTGTGCTATTACTATTGAGGTGTTAAAATCATCCTTCCATAACAGCCATATCCCTCCCGAGAAACCTTCAGCTTCTACTCTAAACGAGTAGTCAAACCCCAAAGTATAGACTACATCTTGCGCCCTAGCTCCACTAATTTGGGTTTCCATTAAAATGAGGATACCAGGATTATAATGACGAATGTAATTACGTAGAATGACCTAGAATCTAGTCCCCCTGCCCCTTGAAATTCCAATTAGAATCGACATATCAACATAAAATACCCGACTAACTAACTAGAACCTATATCCCTTAGGGGAGCTGTCTTGGTGCCATCGCCCAGGGGCTGTATTACCTGCACCTCGTTATATCCTAGTTGAGGCATGTCGTCCGAAATATCCGTTGCGTCCGCTATATCTGGAGGGTCGGTGTGAGGAAGTATGGTACCCTCCCCAAGGTTATCAATTGCTTCCTAGTCCTCAACTCCTTCCATCAATTGGAGTCGCTCCTCAACATCCCGCTCTTTATTCCCAAAAACTTGGCTATCACATACCATTTCCGTATGAGAAGATATTGCAAGTGTTATATTTTTGTCCAGAGTGGTGGGTTGTATTTGAATTGGAAGGACTGTAGCCGATCTCTGTTTTTGGATAGCACTGACCCGAGAACTTTTCCCCAGGGTTTGCTATGTTTGGACTACCTTATGTCCTTTGGGCCCCTTTCTTGAATTTTGTTTGGGTCCAATAGCCATAAAGATCGGGCATTTTTTAGTTTGCTTTCCAGTTCCTATAAAATCTACCATATTTAGTATGTGGCCGAATCCCATCATAATACTGTTGTGTGAGTCCTCCGTTGGTGTCACAGCTGCTATTGCTAGTTGCTCTTTTTCTGTGAGTACTGTGAATCTCGAGCCTCGCCCATGAGTAAACTCCATATTGCTGTCCATTTGATCTTGACGTTGCATGGAGTTGTGTCCCTGCGGTAGTAGACATTGCGAAGAGTTACAAGATTTACACTGTACTTGCATCTAAAGATCGTATCCGTTGGAGGGTCTGACCGTTGGTTGCCCAAACGCTACTCTTCCTCCCGTTGGGCCTCCGGTTACTACGTCCATCGTCGTCTTCATTTCTGCCAAACCTTCATTTGTATTGGGTCGTTCATTAGAGGCTCGTTGGTGCTGTGGACAAACGGAGGCATCATGGCTGACCTTGCCGCACATGTAGCAGAGTTGCGGCAGTCTCTCGTAAGTCACCAGAAGCGTCTCACCGTCAAGTTCCACGCTGGTCCTCAACGGAGAGGTTAAGTCAATGTCGACGACAATTCTTGCGTATTTTTCCCGCTGAGCTTGCATGGTGGCTTCATCAAATTTTACTGTATTTTCGACCAGATTACCCATAGCCATTAGGATCCCTAGATGATAACGCGCGATAGGGAGGTCCGAGAATCGAATCCATGTTACCGCTCAATTGATCTGACCTTGCGTAGTTGCACGGATAACACTTGCCCAAAGATGAGCCACGATCCATTAGTAAGGCATGAAGGTAGTCTTCATCGTCTAGAAATCGTGTTTCAAGTCCACTATTTTCATAGGGGCTTGTGATTTCCATAAGTTGTTCAGGCGGGATCTGAGCATTTGATAACCTATCCGGCGGCCCAAGAGTTTCACTAATACAACTTTTGTCTATTGATTATCTAACTTGTCCTTAAAATTTTGAGACCATTTAATTCCCTCCTCTAGCTCGCCAGACAGTTGCAGTATATCGCCTTCCTCGAGTTCTATTGGTTCCTCAACAGGCCAGACGTTGTCATCAACTACTATGGCGTCTATCGGATCCCCTGTTACTGCAACGCTGTAGGACAGCTTTGATCTTGGCGGTAGTTCTTCTTCTCACTTTCTCGTGCGCCCTCGTTTGGGGAGATGCTTCTTTTGGTCGAGGGACTCCATGTGGGGCCCAGTGGACTTGTAGGAAAGGTCAAAACCACTTAAATAAAACAGACAATAATATTATGTATTTAAGAGAGATAATCTAGAGAGAGAAAAGCTTCTTCCCTTTTTAGAACCCCAAAGAACACATATCTAACTCTCCCACGTTCGAACCTCCACTAGTGCACTGTATTTGCCTTCCTTCCCATACCATACGCACTCCCCATAGCAATTTTAGCAGTTCCTCAAGCAACAAGTAATCAAGTCGTCGGTCTGCAAAATTAGACTCGCACAACAACCGCAGATGCATTTAATTCTATAAGCAATTCCTAATGGTCTTTGAAGGTAATTGAGGGATTAGCGATTTCAATTACATCTCGCTTTTGTGGTGTATATAGACACATTCTTTTGTACTTTAATTTTTTAAAATTTTTTATCTTTTAAATGTATAGACAATTTTATTGAAATTTTGATTTTTAGAAGAGTTTATTAATTTTTATTAAAGATGATAATTAATAATTATAAAATATACTTAATTTATATGACAATATAATATGATTTAGTTTTTAAATATTGTTGATATAGGAATAGCTAGATAAGGATGTTTGAGAAAATTGATTCTAGATGGAACAAATGTTTCTAGTCAACAACTTTGAGTATTTCTCTTGAATATTTCGAGATCTTGGACTTGGGTTTTTAATCCGGTCAAGAATCAGGATCATTATCATCATTTTGATAGTAAAATTGGCGAGCAAGTTAATAATAATAAACTTCCTTTTGTTGTTGTTTTGTATATGTCTTCTTCCTCTATCGATTGTATGACTCATCATCATCATTGTCTGAGTTATAATTTAGACAGGTGTCACAATCTGGTTTACACATGAATAAATCTACATTTCAGATAAAGTGTCTACGATTCTATATTAAGCTTAAATTAATTGATTGGAAGTCCAACTAAACTCAGAAAGGTGAAAGAAATACTTCAAAAAATGAAAGTTCATATGCAAAATAGACAGTCCAAGACTGCTTATGAAGCTTACTACACATTTTTTCTAATTATCCAACCCATCTATTCTTCACCATCATATCCTGACTATGAGAAAACATTTAAAATGAATTATCTTTTGATCAGATAACATATTCATCCTACTACCGTCAAACCCAAATCCATGAAATCCTCAACTCCTAAACCTGAAAAAATCTTCTAAGTCCTCACCTTTATATATTAAACCAACTGATCCGTGAAACAAAACTTTGCAAATTAAAACTCCACCTTCTTCTCAACCAAAAACACAACCTCCCCCTTTAACAAAGTTGCTCTCAGCCCTTATCACCCTGTAAATGGATAACACTGCTTTTGATTCTAAATTTCATAATATTCAATGCATTAAAATAAGATAAATATTTTTATTTCCAATTTTAATCTTGTTTATGTTTTTCAATTCAATATGTGAAGAAGTCTTCAATTTAGACCATTTAAATTTTTAAATTTTTACTAATTTATTTAATTAAATATTTATATTTAATTTTTACTAATTTATTAAATTACATATATTTTTAAAATATATGTAATTAATAAATTATTTAAAAGAGTACAGTGGGCACCCATTGAGCCCGAAGTCCATCGAACTTGTTGAGAAATCAATAGGTCCGGCCCATCGATAGGCATGAATCAGGACCATGTGCATTCCAGACATCAAACCAAACCCAACCGAACCCCGCCGCTTGAGCGGTTCCGAAAAGTCCCACGTTAATCTGTTGTCAGAAAACAACAAGCAACTCAATAATTGCCTAAATCTGTACAATTACTAATTAGTTTTATTTTCTCTGCTTCGGTTGGCATTTGTAATTATTGGAATTAAACACTCGTGCTTCTTCTTTCTTCCACAGTTTTGTAGCAAATCTCTCTTTTTTCTCGTAAGCAAACCCTAAAGCTCTGTCTAAGGGATTGTTATCGTGCTTCGATTCGTTCTGATTGTACAGGTAAGACTCTATCAATCTCCCTGTTGTTGAAATTATTACCATTCTTTTGGTTTTGGATCTTGAATCTTGTCTGAGAAAATGAAATTGAAATCGTGTAATGGATGAAAGATTGTTCTTTCTTCCTCTTCTAATTTCTTGATTTTGGGTTTGTAACTGCTTATGAATCTTGTGTTAATCGTTACTATATCTGATCTATGTCTGTTTAGATCTAAGAACTGAATGGAACGGAATCCGTGTTGTGTTTCGTTTGGTGGGTTTTTTAGAGTATTTCGATTTTTTCTTGCTTGCATAGGTTGTTCTGAAAGATGTCGAGTCAAGAACAGCGCTTGAACGTGGTTCCAACTGTTACAGTGCTTGCAGTTGTGAAAGCCCGACTTGTCGGCGCTACCAGAGGTCACGCTCTTCTCAAGAAGAAGAGCGATGCTTTAACCGTCCAGTTTCGTCAAATTCTGAAGAAGATTGTGTCCACCAAAGAATCAATGGGGGAGATCATGAAAGCCTCATCATTTGCACTGACCGAAGCCAAGTATGTGGCTGGTGAGACCATCAAGCACAGTATACTGGAGAATGTTCAGACAGCATCTCTTAAAGTCCGATCTCGACAAGAGAATGTTGCCGGTGTGAAACTTCCCAAGTTCGAGTATTTCACCGAAGGCGAGACCAAGAACGATTTAACCGGACTGGCCAGGGGTGGCCAACAGGTGCAGGCCTGTCGAGCGGCTTATGTCAAAGCAATTGAGGTTCTTGTTGAGCTTGCTTCACTTCAGACATCATTCTTGACACTTGACGAGGCAATAAAGACCACTAATAGGAGGGTTAATGCATTGGAGAATGTTGTGAAGCCAAGATTGGATAATACTATTACTTACATTAAGGGGGAGTTGGACGAGCTTGAGAGGGAGGATTTCTTCAGGTTAAAGAAGATACAGGGTTACAAAAAGAGGGAAATTGAGAGGCAACTTGCTGAAGCTAAGCAGTTTGCAGAGGAAAAGTTTGCGGAGAAAGTCTCATTACAGAAGGGTATTTCGTTGAATTCCGCTCACAATTTGTTGTCTGCAGCGTCAGGGAAGGACGAGGATATAATTTTCTAATGATCGGGTTCAGGTTATATATCTATCTCTTAGGATGTGTGAGTTTGGCTATGCTGGTTGGTTCTGTTTTGGAAATTTTCTAGCATTGGCAAGTCCAGCTCCAAAAGTTTGTGGTCTGAATAAATATGTGTGCGTAATTTTATTCGTTGTAAATTTATTATCTGACATGAAATCCTTTGGACGAGTCTCTCACCCCTCAGGTAGTTTTTTGCTGCTATTGATCATTAATAAAGCTAGAATGGAGCTTACTTGGTTTAGTGAATTTTTGGTTTAATGCTTTAGTGGTTATGCTATTTTTATGTGGGCCGGCCTTTTTTGGTAAGCTTGCGTATTTCTAAACCTTTCTAGACTCCACGTTCAGTAGGGATTTTTACCGAGTTATTGTTATCGTAGTTATTATTTTTTTACTGGTTATGCTGCAATTAGTGGATGAATATAATTACCTTGTTAAATAATTTAGGATAGTTTTTATTGTTGCTAACTGAATGTAAAATCCCAACCAATGGATTCACATATGAGCTTTGCACTTACTAGTTGAAAAGTGGGATCCGCAAAGTTCTAGTAGTAAGTAGTCTTATTCTTATATAAATAAATACGTATAAATAAATATATAAAATATGTAATGCAATATATTATAATAACCTGATAAAAAATATAACAATTATTGAATGCAATTTGAGAATTTATTTAATGCATATTCATACATATAATAATTTGAATTTGAATTTAACAAGTTGAATCTCAATTAATTAGATTTTGGTTAGGTTCAAATTTAAAATTTTTGACTTAACTAGATTGAAAATTTTTAAATGATTTAAGTAAAATAATGTATTTAGTTTCAATTTTATCAAAATTGGAGATATCTAAATATGATATTTAGGTTGGACGAAATTTGCTATAACTTGATCTAGTTTAGTTTAAAGTTGATGGTATGGATTTGAGTTAATTAGACTTGGGATTTTTTTATTCTTAAAATTTTTAGTTTTGCGTTAGGTTCAGGTTAGAGCTGCTCTTTTCAATTTGTTTTGAAGCTTACACGTTTTAATGAAACAGCGTCGTTTTGAGTAAAATAGTTTGATTTTAATTTTTAAAAATTAAAAAATATATATTTGGCTAAAGTTTGATCAAATTAAACTTGCGCTGCCTCTTCGAATTGGTGAAATGAGAGTCTTAAAGGTTAAAAGATTCTGTGTTTAAAATTTTCTTATTTATATTTTCTCCATCAAGTCTATCATATAAAACTTGTCAAATACGAATATGCGATTGATTTAATTTACAAATTATTGCTTGAATTCTAAAATTTATACCTATATTTAATCATACTCGGAGTTAGGATTGGAGCCTCAAGCTAGACTCTAATCCAAAAACAAATCTTATTTTGAAAGAGTACAATTATAAGTTATATCAATATGAAAGTTACAAAAAAGAATTAGATTCAAACAACAGAATAAGCCCGGCGCAACTTGAGGGTGACTAAGATACATCATGCGAGGAACGCAACAACACTAGCTTTTTCAACGTTAACATGCAAGCCTGCCACGTACAACAAGCTCACGCTTCCTCCTTCTCTTGAGTATTTTGTTTGCTTCCTCCCCTCGATCCATTCACGTCAGACTGAAAAAATGAAGCCTGAAAGCCTAATCGCATCGGCGATCATAAACTTTGGCTTGGCTTTCGTTATCCTCTCACTCTTCTCTATCCTCAAGAAACAGACTTCAAATGCTCCCATCTACTACGCTCGTCGTATCTCCAAACGACAGCCTATCCCTCTTGATCATTCCTCCACTCTTCGTCGCTTCCTTCCTTCGGTTTCGTGGATTCCTCGCGTTTTTAGAGTCACTGAAGATGAAATCCTAGAAACCAACGGCCTCGATGCTCTGCTTATTATCAGACTCTTCAAATTCGGGTAAGTTGATGGAATCTCATGTCGAAAAGGTGCAAATTTGTCATGCTTAATGCTTACTGTCTTTTTGTAGAATCAACTTTTTTGGAGTTTGTTCACTCGTTGGGTTGGTGGTCTTGCTCCCAATTAACTATGGAGCACAAGATGACGAGTCACCAAGAGTACACCATACCATGGATCCTTTTACCATATCCAATATCGTTAGAGGTTCTGATAGGTTATTGCTTCTGAACTCTTTCGCTATGTAATTAGTTCTCTGAAAACACTTGAACAAGGACAAAATGCATTTGGTTTACAATTTTTTTCTTTATCCGACAGGCTTTGGGTGCATTTTGCATGCTTGTGGTTTATATCATTTTATGCGATGTTCCTGTTGTATAAGGTATGTTTTGGTATGATTTGTAATGCGTATGGCTCATTACAGTAATTAATGCTCATCTTGGTGTTATGGGTTCAAATTTGGGTGAGTTTGAGAAGTGATTTCCTTCTGTCTCCAGGAATATAATGCAATTTTGGTTAAAAGGGTCCAACAACTTCGCAATTTGAGGCATCGTCCTGACCAGTTTACTGTTCTAGTTCGACAAATTCCCTCTTGCCTCGAACATAAGAGACTTGGCTGTTCTGTTGATCATTTTTTCAGTAAATATTATCCCAACAGCTATCTCTCCCATCAACTGTTGTATGATGCAAAACAGATTGAAAACCTATCGGTAAGATTGTCTTTTGCAAGGTGAAGTTGCTTTCTTTTTTCTCTCCCAGTTTTGATGGAACAGTTGAAGGATTTGATATTAGTGTAAAATGGAAAATTACAATCACATCAATTTGAAAAGGGTTTTGTAAGAGGTAAATGGTTGTCTTAGAGCTGTTCTGATTGTTTTGCTTGATGATTCTCAAATGCAGGATCAGGCGAAACATATTGCAAGAAGGATAGAGAAATTCAGAGAGAGGTCCATGGTCAAGAAACAGAACAAAGACTGTCTATTATTAAGATCATGTCGAGACGATTATGTGAAAGTGGCTGTCCTTGAGGAAAAGCTTGTTGAACTTTCACACAAGATTCTTCATTTACAGGGAGAAGATATGCTGAAACAAAAGGTAATTCATAGAAATCGATGTATGTAGTTTGAGTTAGAATGGTACTATCTATGGAAGATATGTAGGAACTTTGAGTTCTTTCCTTCTTTCTGCAGGAGCTGCCTGTATCTTTTGTTTCATTCAAGTCTAGATGTAGTGCTGCATTAGCTGCCCAATCGCAGCAGTACTCGAACCCACTTCTTTGGATAACACAAATGGCTCCAGAAACAAGGGATGTCTCCTGGAAAAGTCTAGCCGTTCCGCTTAAACTATCGCTTCTTTACAAGATTACAGTGATTGTTTTAGCATCCCTCCTTACGATTTTCTTTGCAGTCCCTGTTACTGCTGTTCAAGGAATTGCCAAATATGAGAAACTTAGAAGATGGTTCCCACCAGCCATAGCCGTAGAGCTAATGTAAGGTCTCATGTTATGGTGCTTTTAATTTAGCGCCACTAGCTTTGGGAAACTTCAGCTTTTGTCTGACGCTTTTCATTTGCAAATAGACCAGGATTAAGCTCCATCATCACAGGCTATCTTCCAAGTGCTGTTCTCAAAGGATTTATATATGTTGTTCCCTTTGCAATGCTTGGAATGGCTAAAATCGGTGGTGGTTCCATCTCAAAGAGCAAGGAGGAGATGAAAGCCTGCGATATGGTTTTCTACTTTCTGGTCGGAAACGTATTCTTCTTGAGTTTGCTATCAGGGTCTCTCCTTGATGAAATTGGAGAATCCTTCAGTCATCCCAAGAACTTTCCTAGTCATCTTGCTAGTGCCGTCTCTGCTCAAGTAAGTTAAGTTTGATTTATCTGCACTCCTGATGCTCTTTTTGCTCTGTGTAACTTGTATAACTCCATTGTATGTTTATTTTTGTATTTCAGGCTGATTTCTTCATGACATACATAATGAATGATGGGCTATCAGGATTCTCTTTGGAGATTCTTCAGCCCGGTTTGATGATATGGGACGCAATAAAATTGCGTACATGTGGCAGAGGAGATGAGGAAAATCCTTACCTTTTTGCACTGCCCTACTTTAGGATCATCCCCTTTGTATCGCTTTCAATTTTGATCGGTATGGTGTACGCAATTGTGGCTCCGTTGCTGCTTCCAGTCCTAATTGGCTACTTCTGTTTAGGCTACATTGTTTATGTCAATCAGGTTGGACCTTTTATGCATTATAAATTTTCTTAACTATTCAAGGTGTTATTTCTATAACCAAGTTCAGTTTTATCACTTGGAAAAAGTGAACAATGAACTTCCGTTACTTACTTGTAGGTTGTTCTCTGAAGTTATCTTATTTGTTAATTACCTCTTACAGATAGAAGATGTATATGAAACTATTTACGAGACTTGCGGAAAGTATTGGCCCTACATTCATCAGTACATATTTGTTGGTATCATTCTTATGCAAATTACCATGATTGGTCTTTTCGGACTGAAGTCGAAACCAGCAGCTTCCATTGCCACCATCCCACTCTTATTGCTCACGGCAATGTTCAATCAGTACTGCAAGATCCGTTTTCTGCCTACATTTCGATGTTACCCCATCCAGGTACTTATTAACATTATACATACCATAGCTTAATCAATCTGCTTAAAATTTATTTTGAATGTTGTGGGTTAGCTGTGAAAAAGTCACTCAATTGTTCCAAAAAATTGCTCCTATGGGGTCAGGATGCTGCTGAAAATGATGAACTTGATACGAAGCATGGTCGGTTGGAACTCAACTATCAGGCTGCTGCAAAAGCCTATCGGCCACCAAGTCTGTGCCCGGTGAACTTTTTTAAATGGGACTCAAGTTTATCACAGCCATTGGTTGCATCCTTGTAAATGTCTTCCTAATGAGGAGAAGCACTTGAATTAGCACCATAAGCAGATGTTTACTAGCAAGAAAGTTTCTTATCTTATGCCAAAACGAACATGGATGCGGCTTATGTACAATCTGTCCAGAATCACTTACTAAGACTTGCTAGTTGCAACATTATTACTCCAAAGATCATAAACCCAACTCAGTATTGAGATTTCAGAGGATAAATCAGAATCTCGAACCAAGTAATGTCATCAGGAAGTCTTTATAGTCTCCCGAAATGTCCCCAAAAACAGCTTCATCAAGGTTGGTTTGGTAGATGTTGAAATATTCTCTGATCTTCATCAATTCAATCTCTGCTCGAGTTACAATTGCTCTGGTCAGCGTATCTTCATCTGTTCCAAATCCAAGTACGGAAGTTCCAATGACCTTTCAAGCAGTCACGTGTTGCTGCTAATTAGTTTGGAAAACAAGCCGAGTATAAGCCACATCGACCGAGTGAAATTAACTGACCTGAGCGAAGTGTTTTTCTGGGGTGTCTATGCACTGGACGACCACTCTCAACAGAGATTCCAAATCTCCATCTCCACAAAACTTGATGTCCTATAAGAAAAATTATGTCAAGTCAGGTTTAATCAGAATGAACGCCTATTTTGTAAGCTAACTGCATCTGAACCTCGTATATATGATTCCCGAAATTTTGCTCATAGCACTTGAAAGTTTCCCTGATCTGAGGCAGACTTCTCGTGCTGAGTGCAGCGAAGGAAGAAAAGAATGGCGTCACTCTACCAAGAAGGATGTGGCACAGCGCGGAGCTATCGCTTCGGATCGAAGCACTCAAATCAAAAGACCGGGAAACGCGGCGACATAGGAACCACGGGACCCCCAACTAATTTAGCTACATCACAATTCACCAATTCCTTGTCATATCTGAAAGAGCTCGCTAAACCCACCAAAAGCTGTGAAAGACCAAGCTTACAATAAAATAGATAGAAATTTCACTCTCAAGGCTTAGAATTCAAGCCCATTTAACCTTTCTCAGGGAAGGAGCAATTTGAGATGCGATTTCCTCTTCAAGTGAGCAATCGAAAAGAGAACAGTACGCCTGTATCCCTGCCATGAGATGGTGAGGAGACGAGCCACAGGTTATTTCAACTATCACCTGAAGCTCTTTGACACCTTTCCTTAAGCTTTTAAAGCTTCATTTGCGAGTCTCGCGTCTCTTTCTGCTGGATCATATGTCCATAAAACTACAGCTTTCTGTTACAGGTTGTTGAAAACTCAGAAACCAAACACTAAATCTCAATTTCCAAATCAGTGACTTAAAAAGGGTATTGATAATAAGATTCTAACTATGGGGGATTAGAACAAACCTTTCAAATTTTGTCAATGGCCGAGAAAGAGCTTAATACACCATATATATATATATATAGAATGCGGTGATATTGTGGGCTATGCATCCTTGGGGAAAGAGATGCTCGTCTGATAAAGGAAGCCTTGACAAAGGATCCTGAACCTTACCATGTGATCATAGAGGTTGCTTGTACCAGATCATCGGAAGAGCTTTTGGGTGCTAGAAAGGCCTACCATTCCCTATACGAACACTCTATTGAAGAAGAAGTTGCATCACACTTTCATGGAAGCGAGCGCAAGGTACCATCAAGCATCAAAATTAAATTCAACTATAAGGTTAAGAAATTTTCAAGTTACAAGTCGCCTGATTCGATTTTCTTTTACTGTGTGAAACAGTTGTTGGTAGGGCTTGTGAGTTCTTATAGATACGATCGATCAAAGGTTAAAGAGGAGATTGCACGAGCTGAAGCTGAAGTACTTGTAAACGCCATCAAGAATGGTGAGAAGAAGAATCCTACAGAAGACCATGAGGTGATCAGAATTCTATCAACAAGAAGCAGGGCCCATCTCAGGGCACTGTACGAACACTGTAATGATGTGTCAGGCACAATCATTGCTGAGGTACGAAAAACTATCTAGTTTTTAATTAAGATGATAAACTTAATGTAATTCATTTTTAAAATTTTTGTAATTTTAAAATTTTATATAAATTTCAATTTTAAAAACAATTTTTTGTTAAACTTTCATTAAGTTCAAAGTTGACCTTGTTTTAGTCATAAGATTTTTTAACTATTAAATAAAAAGACACTTCGGTCGATCGGTTGCCATAGCTAATCTCAGTCTTGAAAGAGAGAATAGAATGCTTACTGCTTTTGCTTTTTCAGGATCTTATAGGCTCTGCCCCATATTGAAACAAAAGATAGAATGCTTATGCACTCCTTATGCATATTTCAGTAAGGTAATACAAATCCAAGCTCATGTAGAAACAAAACTTGGCAACAGCTTCTTTTTAAGGATCGGTTAGATTTGTTTTCTATTTTCTAGGTTCTGGATGAGGCTCTGAAACCTGCTGCTGATGTGAACGTAAGGGATTGACCAGAGTAATCGTTAGTCGAGGTGACGAAGATGTGAAGGAGATCAAAGAAGAGTACAGCAACTTGTATGAAGTTGCGCTTTCCTAGAAAATTGAAGAGAGAACGAATGGCAACTATAAGGATCTGTTACTTTCCCTGACATCTGGAGATAAGTGATCACTCACATGACAACTCCGGCATTTGCAAATACTAGATTTTCTGGACATGCTTGAAGTTTCAGTTCAGAACCAATACATCGTCCCAAAAGTGTCTGAATTTGAAATTGTTTTCTTCGTGTTTCAGCTGTATCAGTATAAAGCGAAGCATACTTTGACTGATTTAAAAGATTAAGAAATTTACTTAAAATTATTTAAACTACATTAAAATATCATAGGAAAGGTTGAAACTGGACTGAAATGGAAATTTATATTACTTCACGCATAAAAGGGGAAGCAAAGTTCCTCATTAACATACACTAAGATGCTTATAACAGTAACTTAGTTCTCGTTTCCAAGCAGAGCAAGCAGAAAATTCTCATAGTCTCCATGGATCTCCTTCTTCAATGCATGATCAAGATTCTCACTGTTCTTTTTGTAGTAAAGCTCTTTGATGTCCCTCAAGTCCTTCTCTGCTCTTGTGACAATTACTCGAGTCAGCCCTTCCTCATCGGTCCCGACCCTTTTGATGGCATTGTGTAGAACCTATAGTTCACAGTGTAAATCAGGGTAAGTCCATTAAAATCAGGGTAATTTTTTTAAATCTTGGGAGGCCAGTGCACCACTGGGCTCCAAATAACTCCATCCTTAAACGTAGATGTGTTTTGTTGGACAGATTTTGGCCTGATTACCTCCAAGATCAAAATCCAACGCAAATTTGATTATACATACCCTTTCGACAAATTTCAGAGGAACAAAACGAAAAAGGTTGCTGCTTCCGTTGAATAAAGCAGAAGGGATATGATTGCAGAAAAATCCAGCTGGGTTAAGCTTAAGAGGTTTAGTTGGCATTAATTCTCATGTTCTCTTGATTGCTTCTGATCTAAACTCCTTTTTAAGGTTCTCTCCATTGCTTCTAATCTGAACTCCTCTATAAGGATTAAAGAATCTCTAATTCACCTTCCTCCTGAAATCAAATACTCAATTGTAAAACATAAGTTCTAATAAATAATGCAAAATAAAAAACCTGAAGACAAGTTAACTATAATTAAAATTCAAGCACTAATTATCATCTAACTACTAGAGATGGAAGCTTAGACAATTCACTGAATATAAATCTTGACAAATTATTACTAGTTCATGCAAAATTATGAGTATGTTTTAGGCGTATCAAAGATAATTGAACCGAAATCTTACCTCATCAAGCACACATCCAATATGAGCAGTGTAGTAGCATTTCTTGCAATAATAAGCAGCATGTTTTGGGTTCCTCAAACTCTCACAAGCATCACAGTAATATTCATCGCGTACTTCTTTTTCATCAATTGTATCCATTAAAGCAAGAGGATGGATATGACATACACTCTTAACATTCTTTGGTATTGGTATGCAATCGATGTGTAGGTTAAAAACACACTCCAAACAACGGTAAAAAGATGCATCGCAAACTTTCCCGCACTCATTGCAATAAAAATGACATGAAACATCATCACGTATATCTTCATCCACAAAGCAGAAAAGGTTATGGCACTTATGCTGCAAACTAGATGTTAAGTACTTTACACATTTTGTATCAAGCCTAAAATGACATTTTACACAGTTATAACCAAGATTTGATCGACGTCTGCAAGCTTTGCAAGTAGCCTCTCCAATTGTAAAGTGCAGCGGATGTTGGATGTGAAAGGGATGTTGAATATACTGGGGTTTGAGTTCATCAAAGCAGGATTCGTCAAGAAAGAAATCACATGCATAACAGCAATAAGTTGGACCTGAAATTAGCAACCGACATGCTGAGCAATGAACCTTGAGTTTCTCAAGGATAAAGGCAAATCTAAGTTTATGGTTGCGATTGTGGGAGAAATGTGAAAATCCAACTTTACTCCCATTATCATTCAACTTTGGGTAATGGTTGCCAATGGAAGGGATCATTTGAGCACACATCTTGTCGAGGAAAAAACCACATTCTTCATAATAGTAACACATGTCATTTGCATAGTAGACATGACATCCATCACATATATATGTTTTGAGAAACTCTCCTCCTGTTATAGAAAGAGGGTGCTAATGAAGAATGTGTTTTATTTTGGAAGGTAATTTTGCACACTCTTTATGCAAATGAATTTGACAAAATGAGCATTCATAGCGTGAACTCTGAACTAAATCTTTACATAGATAACATGAGAAGTCAACTATATCTTCGAAATAGTTCAAAACATGATCGTTGAGTTTATCTTCAATC
>JAOQMP010000009.1:30409217-30421427 GCA_027563575.1 Erythroxylum pedicellare | reverse complement strand
ACGAAAAAGATTATATTATAAAGATAGGAATTATGATTCGGCTGAGTATAACTTGTTTCTTTATTCTTTATTTTGTTATTTATGCTAAGTTTCTATATTGGAGGAACAAACAAGGTAGAAGCCGAAGAAATATGTGGCGGACTCCGTACTTACCTGTAAACCTTGGGACATAGCGTTTCACAAGCCCCGCGAATTCACCGCTATCTATGCTCGGATTCAGCCTTTGCACACTTTGCTGAATGTACGATTCAATACTTCTATAAATTTTAATAAATTTCTCACGAAATGTGTTCTGAACAAATTATTTTAGTTTACAATATAAAATGAACTTCTTATAGTACATTGGCGATGTGCGTACTTGTCCCAAACTAATAGCTGTAAATAACGAAACATTTAATTATATGATTATTAGTTAAATAGTTTTCGTCGTCATTTTAATTAATATTAATTACACTAATCAATAACGGCTCAACTTTTTTTGACCTTCGAAATAAAATCTGGCGTCTCCTAAACATAAATTACCTAGAAATTTTGAGAATCTTTCTCCACTGCACAATCTTAACCATATCAAATTTGAAAATTCAGGACGGCTGGCCAAACAGACCCAAATTAGGGACTAGGTCCTTTATATTCTAGAGCTTCATAATAGTTCATATTATATTTGTGAATTAAAAATGATTCTCCTCAGTTAGAATAGAATAAGCCCTTCTGCTTAGCCAATCATTGTCGTCCATATTTATTTTGCAAACGAGTAAATTTATAGTATAATCTTATTATTAAAAGTAACTTTATATCATTCAACAACTTTCCTCAAGAGTATCAATTAAATAATGTGTAACCAATAACAAAAACCAAAGACTCTATTCAAAAATTGTATAATGTTGTGAAGAAGAGTTAACATAAAGTCTTTATTCAAAATTTGTATAATGTTGTGAAGAAGGATTAACATAAAGTCTAATCCACACTTTGAAGCAAGATATCATGCCTCTTTTCACTAGGTAAACTTGTTCATTCTACATAGACTATCGAACATATGCATATTAAGGTGTATTGTCTATGTGTATTGACTACTTACTGGAATTCTTCGATCTTTTTCGCCTGTTTTACTTATTGAGGTTGGAAAAAAGTTATTCCCAGATACCTTCGATTAGTCAAAATCTTAAACAGTATTCGTTGTAAGCTAGCCAATATCTCGAGCAACAGTTTCATCTAAGTGTAATTTTTTTTGCCTTTTTTTTTTTTGCTTTTTAATAGTATGCACTAGCTTGTCACTATCAAACCGAAACTAATTAATAACACATATGTGCCTATGCATTTAGCTCCTTCCTAAGTGCAATTCTTGTGCATTTTCTTTCCTAAAACTGAACTAATACCCTAACAAATCGAGTACTCATGAATCAAGAACAGATGCAAATCAAATCAAGAAACTGAACAAACACCGAAAACCTTCGTCATTAGAGAGAAAGAACGGCAACAGAAACCAAAGATTTCATTCAAGATGATGAAGAAAGAAAATCATCAAACGTCAATGGAAAATAAAGAAAGTCTAATAGAAAACGAGAGACAATGAGATGGACAGAGGGAGCGAACGAAGGTGAAGGCGTTGGAGTTTCAACAGAAATATACCTGAGCGTACGCCAGATCTTGTATCACTTTCAAGATCCTCCGTTCTTCCTCAGTTTTAGCTTAGCTTTCCAGCGATCGTCAGTGAAAAATAAATAAGAAACGGTTAATAAAAGATGAGATGAACAAAGAGAGCGAACGAAGGCGAAGCTATTGAAGATTCAACAGAAATATGCCTGAGCGTACGCCAGATGTGTATCACATTCAAGATCCTCCGTCCTTCCTCAGTTTCAGCTCAGCTTTCCTGCGATCGTCAATGAAAAATAAAGAAGAAACGGTTAATAAAAGACGAGACGAACAGAGAGAGCGAACGAAGGTGAAGGCGTTGAAGTTTCAGCAGAATTGTACCTAAGCGTACGTCAGAGGTTGCATCACTCTCAAGATCCTTCGTTCTTCATCAATTTTTGCTCAGCCTTTTTGTGATCGCTTCTTGCATCGTAGAACATCGACGATCTAGATCCAGCAATAAAGAGATGAAAGAAATGGAGAAGTAGAATCACAGAGAGAGAGGTCGTGCATTCTGTATCAGAATGGAGAAAAGGAGAGAGAGACGAGAGAATCGAACGACGAAGGGTTTGTGAAGAGTGAAAGAAACTAACAATGGAAGGAGACGAGAGGAGAAAAATATGGAGCAAGAAAATGAAACTGATTATGGAGGGAAAGAAAATTTTGAAACAGACATATATATATAACCAAAAAAGAGTCCATACGACGTCGAATGGAAGCTGAGGTGGTGCAAATGACGAAAAGAAAATAGAAAACTCCGTTTTGTTACACATCATTTGGGCCTGCATATGTAGTTGGTCTGCAGTGCCTTCGCCCTAAATCAGTTAAATAAAATCAAGGCCTTAAAGAAAAAGAGCCTTCAAGCCTATATTTTCAAACGAAAAAAACCCCAACTTTGTTAAACTTTTAATCTCGTAGTTACGGATAGACAAGGCCTGAGTCCAGTCCGGGTCTAAACCAAAGTCAACACATTTAGCTCAAATCAACCCAACGTAATTTTAAACTTGAACTTTAAAAAAAACATTGTAAGTTTTGAACAAGAATAAGACTTTTTTCTTTTGACTATAATTTCCCGATTAGAATCTAATACGAAACCTAAACTAGAACGAAACCTGAACTTGACCTGAGCTTTCTAGACATGTTTTATATGTGTATAATGATAAATAGGGACTTTTGGATCTTTTGAAATCCAAGTTTAAACTTAATTGAATAGTTCAGGCTAACTCTAACCTAGTAACAAATTTTAGTTTGTGTATAGTCCAAATCCAACCTAATTTATTGGCCTTATTTGCATGTAATTCAAGTAAATCAAGGCTCGATCTAACAAATATTAACAATAGAGTTAGCAATAGACTCAATTGAAGCAATAGACTCAACTGAACTCAAATGCAAGTTTAAAATATCCAAAATCGACTTCATATAGGTTTGGATTGATCAATTCTCGAACTAATTTGTCATCATCATTAATAGACATCATCCTTAATTGACAGAGTCACTTGTCTCTACTTTTTGTGCCAACAACCTCAGAACTTCAGGATAATCTCAAAATATATGCTCATCCAAGACTTGAATTTCTCATCTCAAGGACTCAGACACAATTGAGGAACCTCAAACACCAACAGAACTAACCCGTCGGGTGGGAAATTTGTTAAATATTGCAAGTTTAGAGTAAATAATAGTTAGTCTTGCCCCTGTTGCCTAAACTGACATCAAACTAAACAAACATACACGAAACTCCATTCATTGAAACAATAGCATCAGATGACAACACGGTAAGTTATGTGAGAATCTGCAAGTCCTTCATTGTATGCAACCTTCACAATTTGCCCCTTCTTCATTCCATGATATCTTGCAAAAGCGTCAGTTCAAGCATTCTAGGCAACTGGGTTAAAAGTTGAAGATTTGTGACTCTGCTTTATTTTAATCATTATCATAACTAAGAATGTGATTGAAAAATGAGCTCAACCTAATTATATAATCTTAAGTTCAACTGTTTTTACCGCTTGGCTTCCAGATTGTACTTCTTCAACAGCTCATGTTTGTCCTCCAAAGTCAGTATCTCGTAATTAGGTTGAAGGACATGTTTGGTCATATTTGAGAGCAACTCAGTAATCTGACTACCAAACAGATATCGGATAATAGGAACGCTTTTCAATTAGTTGTTGGGTGTGCTATTGCAAAGAACTTGCAGCTTAAAGGTCAGTGAGCGTGATAAATCAGCAAAAATGGCTTCTTACATGAAAAATGCGGACTTTGAAAGGGAATTTAAGCAGTTGTTCACGAGCAAAGGATGTCATTTTGCTCTGCATTATCAAAATCAAGCCCTCTACAGTTTCCTTGTTCGTAATCCGAGTCTAAACACCACGAATAGCTGGTTGGCTGACTTTGTCTGTTCCCAAGAACATTACCTCCATCTGTTACAAGGAAAAAGAACTCGAAAATTTTTCAAAATTAATCTATAAACTTAAGGAGCAATCTCTTTTCTCTTCTTCAATTCGCTAAGCAGCCAAACGACAATGTGTACAATGTACCTTCTTCTTTGGACGAGCACGATGAGAGACGCTGAGACGAAGTCGTTCTAAGTCAGGATGATCGCCGAAATCCGCACGAAACTGAGCGAGTGACCGTGCAGCCCCGAGTCAGGCACGTAATAACCTCTGAAATTGAGCATCTCGAAAACATTCTTACGAGAAACATAATATCTGTAGCTCTCCACACTACCTCGGTCCCCGAACTCCCTGATGCACCGTTTCCTCCGCCCGTCACCACCGCTAACAGTCATTGTCTCTCTCTCTCTCTCTCACTCTCTCTCTCTATATATATATATAGCTTTCGGAATGGTCACTGTTCTATTTTTGTAACTATAAAGCCCAAAAGAGATTAGTCAACGTATCTTGTCTTTATGTTTTGGCAAGGAGGACGTCGTCGTTTCGAAGGGAAAAATGGATTTTGGCTAAACCCTGGTTGGTCCGAACCGATCACCATCATTTCCAAAATTCCATTGAAACACCCTCATCTCTCTCCTCCGACCTAGCGAGAGCCGAGCGATCAAACGACCGACGATGTTCCGGCAAGCGACGCGGCTCCTTTCCAGACCCATTCGAGCTCGATCCTTCTCGACCGATGTGTCGGCGACTCAATCGGCAGAGTCCAGTTTCGTGGAGGCGTGGAAGAAAGTGGTCCCCAATCTGGACCCACCCAAGACGCCTCTTTCTTTTATGCAGCCTCGTCCTCCTACTCCATCTACAATCCCTACCAAGCTTACGGTCAACTTCGTTCTTCCTTATGCCTCTGAGTTGTCCGGCAAAGAGGTGCTTTTCTGTGTGGTCGTGTTTAGATTTACATTTGCTGGATTTTGATCTTAAACTTTGTTGAATGCATCTGATATTTTTCTGTAATTGATGATTTAGTAAATCATGTCTGTTGAAACGATTCCGTGTGGGTTTAACAGTCATTAACAAGATTTGAACAAGTTACTGATGAATCCTGCATTGGCAATTTTCAATATGATGTTGGATTGCTGTGATTAATTGGGTTAGGATCATCACTTCTCATGTGATTCTACCAGAGATTAATGATCCTGTCTACTGTGTATGCTAGCCTTATTGATAAATTTTCTGGATTGCATCAAAATGTGCCGATGTATTCATGTGTATATCTCTTTACTTTGGCTCTTGTGTTAGCATGAAAGCCAAGACTTCATTTTCATGAAGGGATATATATCTTCTATTCGGAATTTTATGATCGTAACCGGGTTGGCTCTCTAGACATTATAAATCTGTGTTGAATTCTTGATGTCTGTCTACAATTTATATTTGTGATCAATGTCTTACATATACATTTCATTTTTTTCGTTTTGTTAGATATGGTAGTATATGGAGATCCTTCCTTCAACAAGTTTGATAAAGTCTTTGAACTAAGCCTTCTTGCTTTTGTTTCTTCTATGATATCATCGATTAGGCTTTTTTCATAGCAGGCTGCTTATCATTCTGGCTGTAGTCTTACTAATAGTATCTTTGAAAATGGCTTTTGTTATTCTTGTATGAGTAAGTATTACTGCTATAGACCTTTCGTTGATTAGAGAAACCTGTTTTTTCAGTTTTTCGGTGCTTGAGAGTGAGCTTCGAACTTATGAATGAGCTTGATCGACTTCATGGTTCAGTATAACTTGTGCAATTTTTATAACACTGCACCATCTAACTTTACAATGCATCATTATCTTTATATCCTAACATGCGTATTATCTCATCCAAGGCCATTGCAGGCATTTATTTTGTAGTTCTATTTGTTCTAATTTTTTACTACCATCCTGTAGCTGTTAAATAGAATTAAGAGTTGGCTAGGTAATGAAATGGTTGGGGAAGAAACTAGGGACGAATGGACTCCAATCTTCGTGTACTACAGTCTTTCAACAACATTGAACAGCTGTGGATGCGTATAGATTTTTGGCATTTGGGCTGAGTGGATATATCAACCTTGTCTTTTTGTTACCAAAGCCATATTAATCTTTGAGGAAATTGCATCATCTAATTCTTGTCATTTGGGTGGTTTGAACCTTCTTCTTGTTGCAATCTTTTTTTGTTCTGCGTTTTAAATAACCAGTAATTATCTAGATTGTTATAGCTAAGCTATCTCCTACATTTCAAATCTGTTCGTAGATTATACCTGTTCATGCATCTTGAAAAACAAAATAAGATTGCTTTTGATAGGTAACAGCAGAAGGTCTTACCTTTTCCAAAACTTCACTTAGGTTGACATGGTCATAATTCCAGCTACAACAGGGCAAATGGGTGTTCTTCCTGGACATGTATCAACAATTGCAGAGTTGAAACCTGGAGTGATGTCGGTCCACGAAGGAAATGATGTGGTGAAGTATTTCATTAGCAGCGGCTTTGCATTCATCCATGCCAACTCTGTTGCAGATGTAATTGCAGTTGAGGCTGTACCGCTTGATCAAATCGATGCTAGTCTGGTTCAGAAAGGACTTGCAGAGTTTACCCAGAAGCTGAGCTCAGCCTCAACCGATCTGGAGAAAGCCGAAGCACAAATTGGAGTTGATGTGCATAGTGCTCTCAATTCTGCCCTGACAGGCTAAGGGTCTTTTAAGTACTTTGATTGATCGGTTTAATCTCTTCAAAGTTTGCTTGATATGACACAAGAACTTGCGAGAAACAAGCTATTTTCTCGTAGTAGCTTTTCTTTCTGGTATTTCCATGTATTTGAGATTGTTATAAATAATATTCAGATGGGATTCTCTTCTTTTGAAGGACTTAGTGCTAGAAACTGGACATATTTTTAGATTTAAGCTAATTTGCTCTCCCATTTTTCCCTCTATTCTATTACCACAAATCAGGCTGTTTAGTTTTGACTAGGGATGGCATTGAGCCTGATTGGCCTAAGCCCGGTTCAAAATTCATGCTTGAGCTTGGTCCTAAGCTTGATCGAGTTAAAAATCAGGCTGTTTAGTTTTGACTAGGGATGGCATTGAGCCTGATTGGCCTAAACCCGGTTCAAAATTCATGCTTGAGCTTAGTCCTAAGCTTGATCAAGTTTTAACTTCAGTCCAATGTTTCTTTTAATTTAAAATTTAAGAAGCATCTTATACTCAAATTTCTGGGATTAAGGCTAGACTAAGCAATTTCAGTTTCCGATTGAAACCTAAATGTTTCGGAAAAGAAAAAGTTTGAATTTATGTGAAATGTAGTTAATTTGAACTGAATCTATTAACTTCGGACAGGTTGACTTCTATCCGGTCCAAAATTATCTGCACTAGTAGTTTAGTGTTCGGACAGGTTGAGTTGGATCCGGCCCAAAATTATCTACACTTCTAGTTTAGCGTTCGCATCCGCGGAGTACTTTCTGAGAAATCTTCTGCGCATCAAAGAGCACTTTTCACATGTGGCCCAAATGCAAAGTACAAAAGTAGTCGCCACTAGACATTTCTCACATGGGCTACAAAAGTACATGACGTCTTTTCCCCGACAAGAATCGATCGAGAAATTTACAAAAGTAAAGCGTTAAATTTTTTAATGTTCAATCATATTTAATAATTTATTTTTATTATTTAAATAATAATTAAAAAGGATATTCCTTTTACTCAACTGGACACTTCTTGCGTAGCAAGCAATCTTGTTTATTATATAAAACAAGGATTACGATCTTTGATCCCCAATTTTATAACAATGTATGTTTATTCTTAGCCGTCCACCTGGAAGACATAACTTAATGAATCTTGGTAATATATGTACACACCTCAGCGAATCTATGCATATAATGTCCAACTTGGGAATCGCATACCCGCGTCTACCAAAAATATGGTCGCGTAGATATAATTAATTATATAAAGCACACTCCACTTAAAAGTCTTTAACACATGCAACTTGGAACCTCCATTACCATTATTAATACTATATACGTCATCGTGAATCATAATAGAATCTAACTTAAAGTGAAAATTTACACTTTTAACACCTCAAAATGTTAAACTTAAATTTTAAATATTAAGATGCACTAGTCTTCAAATATAATAATAAACTATTTAAAGAGTTTAACGTAGATCAAATTATCTTTAAATAAAAAAATCTAAAAAAATTAACAAAAATTAAATATACTTAACAAAACGAGAACTTACAAAATTAAATCATAAATTTAATTAAAATAATATTTTTTGAAAGTTAAAGAAAAATATATTAATTTAGCAAAAGCTATATACAAACATTACAATGAAACACCAAAAGGGAACTACAAATAAAAACTCGCTTTTCAAAATACACCTTATGGACAATTTATAGCAACCAATTTAGTTTCAGATCAGGACAAATTCAGTGTTATTGATCATTAACAATAAAGGCAGCTCTAATTCAATTGACTGTAAGTTCTTCAAGTTGATGTTTGCTCTCTTCAACATCCTTGTATATCCTTCGATTCCTTTCACTTGAAATTGAGTAGATAACAGTTTGAAAAGCAATTAAGATAATCTTGCCATTTGCTCTACCATGGGTGACATATTGTATAAGAAAATTCAAAGTTTTCGTCCACTCAAAGGTATGTCTGGGTAATTGTAACATGATCATAATTCTGCTTCAAATTGCTTTGGTATAAACACATTCAAAAAATTAAGCAATTTCTATTCTCATCCAGCAACTTATAGAGTGTGCATATGGGGACAAAGGCACCAAATCGTCTTGTCCTTGGTCCGAAACCTATTTTCTATCACTAACCAAGTGAACACAACAGCTTTACGACTTGGATTGTGCTTCCATATAGTCTCAAATTAGGGGATCACTTTAAGATGATTAACCAGTACCTGGTGATAAGATCGATTGTTGAAAATACCACTGGAGTGCGGAATTCAATCTAAGCTATCCTTCCTTCTTCCTGCAGGAATGTTAAGCAAATAATTGGTTAACAAGTGTAATCCTCTTAAACTGTCAGCCCATTCTCCGTTTGAGATAAGCGTAAAGACTCTAGCATCAATAGGAATTCTAATTTTGAGTCTAGAATACTTAGGTATGAGAATGAGAGGATTATGATTGGTTTAGTTGTCAAACCAAAGTCAAATATCTTCACCGTCCCCCAACCTAAATGTGATGAGTGGGAAGAAAAAGCTTCTCAACTTTAGTACATGCTTGAACAACCATGAGTGTTCTTTAGAAATATCCAGCTACAATAAATTCTTATTGTGGAGATAATACTCATTAATCCATTTAATCCACAAAGTCATTTTGTTAGTACAAAGTTTCCATATCCATTTACCAAAATTACTTTACGCATATGCACAATCGAAATAATCTCAAGCCCTCCTAACCTCTTAGGTATAGTAACGTCACTCCATTTCACCTTAGCTTGCTTCCCATTCTCAACTTTGCCAGAACACAAGAAAACTTTTAGTATTTTATCAATCTCTTTAGTGAACCTTCTTGGCAAGACCAGGTGAGTTGACCAATGTCGATGCATGTTATTTAAAACAGAGTTGATAAGAAGCAACCACATTGATTCGAGCTTTAAGTTTATCAATCAAAGGAAAGAATTATTAGGAGTGATTGGAACAACCAGATATTTGAAAGGAAGAGAAGACAGCTCAGACTCGACCAATTTCCTAATATGTTGCTAGTGCCTGACATCCGAGGACAGAAACAAGCTGCTTTTCTCAATATTGACCCTCATGCCAGACCAACCAGAGAACATATCCAGCATCTTTAGCATCATTAAAATAGAATTGGAGTCCGCCTCACATATGAGAATCAAGTCATCAGTATATATCAAATGAGATAATGAAATATTTCCACATTTAAAATGGAATTGAAACTGGCCATTACATTCCACCAGTTTAGAGATGAGTTTAGATAAACCTTCAAAGGCAAGAGTGAACAGGTAAGGGGAGAGAGGATCCCCTTACCTAATACCCGTTGTAGTTGTAAAAGGAATTGATGGACTACCATTCACCAGAATACTGAAAGAAGTGGACTAGATGCATTGCATAATCCAGTTGGTGAATATGTCTGGGATACCAATAGCTTCTAAACATGCTTTTAAAAAAGACTAGACAAAAGTATCGTAAGCCTTGACAAAATTATTCTTCATCATACATCTATTACTAGTTTTACCAGAAATATGTGATCCCATTAACTCTTGAAGCATGAATATGTGATCACTTATGCTTCTCCCAGGTAAAAACGTCCCTTGAGCCAAACCAATGATCTTTGTCAAAATTGCTTTAAGTCTAGTAGTCAAAAGTTTAGCAAAGGTTTTGTATACTTTAAAACACTAAGAAATGGGTCTAAAATCTGAAATAGAAGAAGGATGCTTCTTCTTGGGAATGAGGCATAAGAAGGTATGATTTGTTTACCTTAACATCCAACTAGAGGAGAAGAACTCCAAGATTATATCAGTAAAGAGTTGGCCAGTAATTTCCCATGTTGTTTGGAAAAAACCAGCATTGAACTTATTCGGTCCTAGAGCTTTTAAAGGATGAAGACTAAAAAGTGTTTCCTGACATCTTAAAGCGAGAAGGGAGCTATAAGCATATCCAACTACATTTGAGTAAGAATAGGAAAAAAAAACATCTTTCACCTTAAAACCTTGCTACTGACTGTGCAGGGTACCCATTAACTGTACAAAAATACCCCTAGATAAATCTAGTCAACTGAATTGGTTCAGAAATCACATTCTCGCTATCATCCCTTAACTCAGAGGTAGTATTAACATTTCTCCTGGCCAATAGAGAGGCATGAAAAAACTTTGTGCTTATTTTAGAATCTCCTTTTTTGAGCTAATGTAGCCTAACTTTCTGCTTAAGAACAGAATTTTGGTATAATAATTCCCACTGATAGTCTTGCAATCTTCGAGGCTCGGCATGCATGACCTCATAATTGACAATTTCCTTGTAATAATCCTCCTAGGCTTCAGCCAATTTCTGTTTCACATGTTGATTATTAAGATTCTTCTCCTTCACAAACTGTTTAAGGACAAGTTTAACTATTTTAAGTTTTTTCATCAACTGAAAATACTTGAAACCCTATATCTCGTGCCTCTCACAATTGCTAATTAAATCCATGAAACCCTCCCTCTAGCTTGGACCATTGAAAAAATAAAAAGGGCTCTCAATTTGACCTAATTGGTCAACTTCTAAATAAGCATAGATGCATGATCAAAAAACTATTATCCTCGAAATGTATAGAGGAATAACAAAATTTACTAAATCGTAAGTGGTTCAACAAGGCTTTATCTAACTTTTTAAGAATCATTAAGTGACCTTGTTGATTAATTGTCCAAGTGTAAACTCTCCCAGTATCCTGTAGGTCCGTCAAATCCACTTGTTGAAATAATTGTGCAAGTTCACGACCCATTCCCAGTGAGTAGCTAGCACCACCTTCAATCTCACTAAAGTTTAATGCACAATTAAAATCTCCCACTGCTAGCCATGGATTCTGCATAACTTATTAGATGTGTACTAAATCAGACCACAATTTAGCTCAATGGAAAGCAAAATTAGAAGCGTAAATGAAAGCAACTTCAAAAACCAAGGAACATCCCTTCAACTGACAATATAGATGCAAAAATTGGTCACTAATACTGCTGCAAGTAACTTTTATACATTCAGTATTGAATAAGCAAATCACTCAGCCACTGTAATACCAACAGTGGTTGTAAAAGTTTTCTAATGAGGACCCAAAAAAAAAACAACCCTGATTGAACATAATTTACCTTTAGTTTAGTCTCCAAGAGACCCACCAAATCAAGTTTTTTTTGTATACCAAATCCCTAACCATGAGCTACTTCAAAGGGCTTAACATCTTGTATTCCACACCATAATAAACATCTAGGGGGAAGCCCCTTTTGGCTTAGGTTTTGTCCTGGTTGATCTTCTTCGAGAATTTATCTAGCTGTCAATAACTGCCCAAATTCCTGCATGAGACTTAGTCAAATTAAGGCATTGTTCTAACTCCATACAATTCACCCCCATATCCTCTACAGACTGGGAAGACTAAATAGAATCTTGCTCTAACACCCCATATTAGGGGTTAGAATATTAAGAAAATTCAGTACATTTTATGCTTTGCATATTTGAATATTTGCTTA
>JAOQMP010000009.1:30395896-30409174 GCA_027563575.1 Erythroxylum pedicellare | reverse complement strand
GATCTTCACATTCATATATCTGTGTTGGAGAAGTGTTTGATAAGGAGATGCTTATAGATCAGTTAGAGTATGATATACAGGTAACCAGTCCTTTGGGTAGTAGTGTGTTGGTTAATTAGGTGTATAGGAATTGTCTAATTATGATTCAAGGAAATGACTATGCAGCAGATCTGATCAGATTACCTTTCCATGAATTTGATTTGATTCTGGGGATGGATTGGTTATTGAAGCATCAGACAGTAATTGACTGTAAGGCTAAGACTATTATACTTAGGAGATCTGATCAGTCTGAAGTAATATTGCATGGCGTCTACACTAACTCCTTAGCTAAGGTGATATCTGCTATGCAAGCCCGAAATCTTCTCAGGAAGGGTTGTGAAGCTTATCTAGCTTCTGTGCTTTATTCCAAGAAGGAGGGTGGAAAACTGCTTGACATTCCCGTAGTGAATGAATTTTTAGATGTATTTTCTGAGGAATTACCTGGACTCCCTCCTGAAAGGGAAGTGGAGTTATCTATCGAAGTTATTCCTGGTACTACTCCTATATCTAGAGCTTCGTACAGAATGGCTCCCACTGAGTTAAAGGAGTTGAAGGTGCAGTTACAAGAACTTCTGGATAAAGGGTTTATTAGACTCAGTATATCACCGTGGGGAGCACCGGTGTTATTTGTTAAAAAGAAGGATGACACACTGTAAATGTGCATGGATTACAGGCAGTTAAATAGAGTCACAGTGAAGAATACGTAGGTATCTATTGTCAAGGATTAACGATCTATTTGATCAATAGGGAGACAAACTCGCCCATCTTTCATGGCCTCCGGGAAATGCTTCAACATTATTTTAGTGTGCTACAAGTTGAGTTGCTCGTTCCATGCGCCAACCCTCTGCAATGACATCGAGGCTCCTGTTGAGGGACACCCACTTGAGGACCTCTCTCCCTTCCCAGCTGGTGCGAATTTTCGAAAAAGAGGTGAAAAATCATCTAAAAGCTTACTAGAAGGGGCATCATCGACAGAGGAGTCTAGAATGGCCTTTGAAAGGCCCTTAAGACAGAGAGAGCCTCTATTAGGGTTGAAGAAAGAAAAGGGGTCAATTAGCGACAAGAAAAATAGGGCTCTAAATGAAAAGAAAGTCAAGGGTAAAAGTATAAGAGAGAAGTCGAAGAAAAAAGGCATTAGTTCAACCATCATTTTAAGTTTTTAAAATAAAATTTTCCATTTTTTATTATGATTTAGTATAAAAAAACCTTTAATAAACACACCAAAAACTTTCTATCAATGTTTTAAAAATTGAACTAAAAATTAAATCGATAAGATAAAAAGTTAAAGTTTAAAAAATCAATTAAAATTAGACTACCATAAAATTAATTAAAGATTAAATAAAATTAAATAATTTAAAATATAATTGAATGAGATTTTTATCATTTATCAAAATATTTATAATTCAATTAAAAATATATTAAATAAAATTTATTTATTTATTTATTTTATAATAATTTATCAACTTATAAAAATTAATTAATTATTAAAATAAATTAAAATAAGCTATAAAATTGAATGACTAAGATTTTGTCATCTGAATAAGGGAAACGGATTGTTTATTATAATCTTCAAACCACCCATGAGGGTTATCTCTAAATAACTTTAATTATCACCACTTTCAAGTCCCCAGAAGTTCCGTAGCACATGAACTATCTTTCACTCCGTTACCTCTGCCGTTTGGTTTAACGTACCGTTCCTTCCATTTGTACTTTGCAGGAGTTACAGCGTCTCCTATGCGGCAATTCCCGTGTCCTATCCTCGTACATCGTAAGTATTTCTTATCCTCTCTTACTTTTAGACTTCTTTCGGTTTTAATATGATCATTTTCACGTTCCATAAGCAAAAAGTGATTTGCCCTTTTCGAATATTAATTAAGTTAACAAATAATTGCTTATCTAGGAAACGGTAAAAGTGAATCCAAGGGTGTACGTGTAAGTTCGTTTGCCAGCTGCTATAACTGCTCCGCCCAGTCGTTTTCATACAGCGCAGAGCTCCACAAACGATTCGACTTAAATAATTCTCCAACGAGTGGGGAGGTGGCAAGTGGCACACAACCAAATAATAGACTCCCAATTAGAACTATTACTCATGGCGCCATCTTCACCGCCGAAGCTACTAGACCTCGAAGATCGCGACCGTTCCAGCAGTATTAAAAACAACGGGGAGACCTCTAGCTCTCTCTCTAATGAGGCGCCACGTAATTGTGGGCAACAATGATGTGCTGCTACGCTGGTTGTCTGGCCGGGACGCACGTGTCCAGGGCAGTGGGGGAAAACATCTGCCCGTGGCACCCGGGCAATGGCTGTGGGCCCGAGATACATGGACCTAGTAACTAGAGCCAGCTTGATGTTGCGTCAGGTGGGTCCTACTCTGGAGTCCTCGGGCCCACATCTACTCAGCACCAAGTTCGTTTTTATTGTTCTTTATGGTCTTGTGGGGCCAACCTAGCATATATTCAAGTCCACGAAGTCCCAAAGTGGCGGTCCTAAGCGTCTAGAGAAATCATGAGAAGTCCCCACTTTACGTATTTTAAAAAGAAGTCCCTAAAAAACACTTAACTATTTAATTTAACAAGTGCAGACAATTACACAATAATATTTATAAATTATTGATGTAAATTTTTAATTTAGTGTCATGTAAATAATATTTAAAAAGATTAAATAACTATTTAACTCTGTAACTATGTAACATCACTGTGAGTCAAGAACGTATAAGAAATACCACATAGACTCCGAGTCACTTTTCGAAAGGATGCATGCACCAAGAGCCAATAGAATTTAATACCACCCAACTACACGGAAACCGGAAATATATCCGCCTTTGGTTTTAAAGATCTAATTAACCGTACGACACATCTAATCAGTTGCTCGATTGACCAATCAGAATTCCCAAAACCAAATACGCAATGTAGTCCGCACCGCACAGGACCGATCCCAACCCCCCACCACGCACCTCGCTACTCTATAAACCATTCTCTGGCCCTTCCGTCCTTTCCTGCAAACTCTCCGTCTCTTCCTCTCACCTTAAAATCTACGCATATCGGCGCACATTAGCTGATTGCTGTGTTTTTTGTAGTAGTTCTTTCCTCTTTTTCTAGTGCAAACATGTCTTTTTATGGAGGGGGTTTTGATTACAACAAACCTCATTTCCTTGAGGCGTGTTTCCTTTGTCGGAAGCCACTGGGATGCAACTCAGACATCTTCATGTATAGGTTAGTTAGCTGATTACAACTCTTTTAAGGTTTCTTTGTGATTTGTGTGAGTTGCTTTGTTTGTGTAAAGTCTTTGAACTATTCTGATTTGTGTTCTTGGAAATTTGTGTTGATGCAGAGGGAACACACCGTTCTGTAGCAAAGAGTGTAGGCAAGAGCAAATAGATTTGGATGAGTCTAATGAGAAAAGGAGTTGGAAAATGTCATCCTCGTCTTCCAGATCTATCAGGAACTCTGAAACAAGGGACTCTTCACCTAACAAGACTGTGCGGACAGGCACGGTTGTTGTGGCTTAAGAACTGTTTAAGAAGCTTTATTAATCACACGTTGACAGAGAGCGAGTTTTTCTGAATTGGGAAAATCCCTCGTAAAGAGATTGCAGAGGTTTGATGCTCCTGGATCTGTAAAAGAAGGGTCTTTTTGGAGATGACTATAGGAGTTAGATGGGGCTGAGTGGGTGAGTGATGGATGATCATATCAATTAGGGAGGAATCGGGAATTCGGGATGGTTTGGGTAAATTTTGAAGCAATCAAATATTAGAAGACAGAAATTTCTCTTTTATGGTTTTTGTCTGTATTTCATCTGTTGAACAACGTTAGTTCATCAGGCTGTGTTAAGAATCGAGGGCATGCAATATGAAGTTGAGCCTTTGAAATTGATCTTCCAGTTTCCTACTTTTTCAGATTGGTTCATCTGCTCATTGAATGTATTGTGACATATATCATAAACAATGCCTGATCTAATAAAGAAAACATTCCTGAGGGGAACGTTTACCGTCAAGAATATTTCTTGTTTGTGCTTTGATTCTATGCTCAATGTCGAAGATTATGTCGATCTCCAGAAGAACGTATGAAAGAAGAACACATACCAAATAAAGGGTTCGAGTTTCTTAATAATAAAGGTTGATCTATCACTCAAGATTCCATTGAGTTATAACACAGCCACTAGATTCCACACACAAACGTTGTTTGTACAGAGTTTTACAGCTAATCAATCTACAAGAAACCTTGAGCGGGTTTTAAGTTTCCGATCAAACAACTTTCGCTCTCTGCATGATCATGAATCTCCTTCTGCTTGCACCTTCAACGTGTTCCCCGAGTTTGGCAAGGTGGGTCATCCTCCTTTTCCACGACTCAGTTGGTTCCAATTGATTTGGCATCTGAATCGAGTCAAGTTGGTTATCTTCAGAAACTCCATCGCAGTCCTGTAAACAGCTAGTTTCTTCAGAATCTTGGATTATATGTTCCAGGGTTTCTACAACCTGACTCATCTTTGGTCGATCCTTGGGATGCTTTAACAAACAAGTATCAGCTAACTTCGCAATCTTTCGAGCAGCAGTAGTGGAGTACTGGTGTTGGAGTCTAGGGTCCATCATCAAACGAAACCTTTTGCCATCTGCAGGAAATTGTTTCACCCATTCCAATAACTTCTGCTCTACCGTAGGTAAGTTCCTTTCAAGTGAACGTCTTCCTGTAAGAATCTCGTATAATACCACACCGAAACTCCATACATCACATTTAGCAGTGAGACGTCCTGTCTCAATGTAATCTGGAGCAGCATATCCATATGTACCCACAGCCTGATCGTGAAAAGACCAAAGCTTATATATGAACTACACATTTGTTCTGGAACAAGAGATCTAATTTAGGATTCCCGGTTCACATGAAACTTACCGCTGTTGAGACATGCGTATGTCCGGTCATTGGTCCCTCTCTAGCAAGACCAAAATCTGAAAGCTTTGGTGTGAAATTCTCATCCAATAACACATTGGATGACTTAAAATCTCGGTATATAACCTGCATTGTTATTTACGAAGACAAAGGATCAGGAACAGATGCTGAAACCAAAAACTTCTTTCAAATCAAGTTGAAAATCAACAAAATCATTACATATAGGTCTTAATATTACAACTAGTCATGTTTGAGAGAAGAACCTGAACTTCCAATCCTTCATGTAAGTAGGCCAACCCCTGAGCTGCCCCTAGTAGTATCTGCAATCTTACCTTCCAAGAAAGTGGTGGATATGCCTTGTTAAAGAGATGATCTTCTAAGCTTTTGTTGGGCATAAATTCATACACGAGTAGGCGTTGGATCCCTCTCTCCCCATCAACAGCACAATATCCAATCAGTTTCACAAGATTTGGATGCTCCACAATACCAAGAAACTGAACTTCTGCGACCCATTGTTTGTGACCCTAAATGAGAACCAGAGCACTGTGAGTTATAGTGATTTAACTTCGGATAGAAGGAAGAGTACACCAGAATCATCATAGGAACAAAAATGGTTATTCTTTGTCACTAATGTCGATCTAACTACTAATAACTGACACATTTTCCAGCAAGAAGCATAAGCAATATAATTAAAACTGGAAGATATTTGCTTTGTATCTATTTATTTCCGTGTCCTTATGAAGTTTTAAGCTCAAGATGGTTTATGAAGAATCTATGATCTAATAAGAATTCAAGATAAAAACTGTATTGACAAAGTGCAGAGGAGTGTTGAAGCATTTCTCGGTCCAGAGTTCTTCAAAATCAATTCAAAGTATCATAATAATAAGAGAACTTTCATTAGACTAATTTGAACTATTTTACTTCAACACTTCTATAACCACATGCCTGTAAGCCATCCCTGTTCAACTTTTTAACAGCAACCAAAACAGGATCACTTTTATCATCTGCGGGTTTGATTGAACCCTTATAGACACTCCCAAATCCACCTTCACCAATCTTGCGCTGCCTATTGAAATCATTGGTCGCTTGTTTGAGCTCTGAGAAAGAGAAGACTCGCAGCTTATGAGCCTTTTCTTCGTATAATTCTGTTATGCCACGAGGTGATATATCAGAACATAAGGATTTGGTCACACTTTCAGTCCCTGAAAACTCCGTCTTCATTCCACCTTTCAACTCAGGCGCTGATTTCAGTTCTCTGCATCTGGATTTGTCCTTGAAGTAAGGAAAACACTTCATTTTGCTGATTTTTTTCACTGTAACACTCGCCGAGATTACTTTCTAGCTCCGTTTTCTGCCTCCAAAACGATCTAGAAAGGAACCAACTTCAAAGGAAAGTCACAAAAACTCGGAAAAAACGTGGAGAAAGCACTGAATATATGAGCATGAACATCAGTAATCAAACGAAGTCCCAAAACCCAAATAAGAACCGGTCGAAATCCACGCAAGGGCTAAGCAAATCCAGGGTGAATCGGAAGCGATAAACATACATCCATTTGAAACTGAAGGAGCCTACCATATTTAATACATGAAGACAAAATGCTAAACCATAAAACAAAACGAAGAGCAAGATAGAGGCATAGATATACAAGGAAGTTGCATAATTTTACCTAAAAACACGTGAACTTTTACTGGCATCTCCGATATATCTCACCAGGTGTCCAAAAGGCTTCCATGGATTTTCTTGCTTTGTTATACGAGTGAAGAAGCTGCCTTTTCTTTCAGTTTTCCTTGATACGGGATTCGAGTGAGACCTGGGGATTTGCTCACTTGGTTGACAATTGCCAAACCAGTCAACAATAAATAGTCACTCACGTACCTGTTTTTGAGTTGCAATATAAATTCTCTCATTGTCTCTGTCAGCAACACCAAGTCAATACAAAATTGAATGCCAACTCCCTCACTCACAAGCAAGCCTATGTTCAGCTATGGTATAGGGATCTCAAGGGATCCATTTTCAGTGACACCTGTTCGGTTCTAGGGATTGAATTTGGCAAAATAAGCAGCTAATGCTCTTAAAATTAATATATTAAATTTATTCTAAAGTAATTCAAAATTTTCTAAATAATATTATTTTAATTTTATTTTAAAATTTTTAAAAATTTAATATCAAAAGATATCAATAAATTTAAATAACATTATTTATCTTTTAAGTGGATTTTCAAAAGTTTACAATTTAGCCTATGTTTAGTTGGGCTTATATTAATAGAATTTTTGTTAGTAGATCTTTTTTTAGAAGATTTTTTTTAAGAAGTCAGCTACTGTTTGACTGTCATGAAAGAGCTTCATATAATATACTATTTGACAACATAAAAATAAAAAACATTTTTAATTTTAACTATATTTTATTTTGTAATAAAAATTATTTATGCGTATAATTATTATCTAAAGTATATTAAACAATATGCAAACCACATTATGTTAATTATTATATAATTTTAAACCATATAAAACATAAATGAAAATATATCTAACCAGATTTTTTATAAAGATTATAACATAAGTAAAACTAATGTAAAAAATAAATATTAAAATATATTTAAAAAGTCAAATAATATTATATAAATTTCAAAATAAACATGAAGATGGATTTGTGGATATTGTGGAAATTATGTGTAAAACATAAAGACAAAAGAGACTAAAAAATAAGTTCATTGATTGATCTAAAAAATCTACCTGAAAAGGTACTTTTTTGGAAAACTCTAAATTTGAGCTTCTTAAAAAGATGTATTTTGGTAGCCAAAAAGCCATATCTATTTAAAAATTATTTTTTAATTTTACAATCAAACACTCATTTTCTTAAAAAAGGCTTTTGCGATAGAAAAATTACTTATTAACCTCCCGAAAGTCCATCCAAACAGGTACTTAATATAACTCATTATCAATCATATTGAGAATAGCGTATTAAAAAAACTCAATTCTAAACCAACAGATCAAATCCCTAATAAAACCAGCCCTCTTACTTGACTGTTATGTTCAACTTATTATCTTTTAGCATCGATGTTTTGATCCCACATTGGTGGGTTACTGGTACCATTTTTATCCCATATTTGATAGATTATCAAATAGTGAGTAGTTTGAGAGTTATAAAAGAAGGGTTCTCCCCTCCCATTGAGATCTATCCCAAATTTCTATCTTGTCTTCCATATTTAAATAAAAGCGGGGCATTTGAGAAGTGCTCGGAGACTAGTGCATTTGACCGAACTCTGTTATCAAATTCTGGGTGTGTTCTTTCTTATCACTTTTATTATTCCGCATTTATTGTCTTGTTTCTTTTCAAATTGTAGTGTAGTATTTAATATTATTTGTCAGGTATATTTGTAGTGTTGTGTTCAATTTATTTGGGTGTATTTAATGTTCATGTGTGTACACCGGTTAGGTTGTGATAAATACACCGTGCACGTAATTTCTGTCTAGGAGGTCGGGTTTTAAGTGGGACCATTTACGACCCCTCTACCCTTTCCTAGGATTTTACGTGAAATGGTAATACTGTCTTCAGAGTTCGTTTGACGGTCTTTTTTAGGTATTATCAAATCAGTTCAGTTCACTAATTGTTTACCTTGGAAGGAAAAATTACCCGATTTTTCCAACAAATAGTATTAGAGCTAAAGGTTCGTCCTTGGTTTGTTTGTAATTTTTATTATATTGAATACTATATTTTGAGTCTACAGTGGCATATAATGATCAAGAAACACCAGGGACATCGACTTCCTCGTCATCATGGTCGAGGATTCCGTTATTAAGTTTGAAATTGGCAATGGAGATATTTGACAATGTTGGCCATTTCGGCATATGGCAAGGGAAGGTTTTGCACTCCTTTTTTCAGCAGAGTCTTGACATTGCCATTGAAGAAAAGAAACCAGAAGATGTTGAGGATAAGGATTGGAATATTATAAATCGGTTGGCATGCGGAATAATTTGATCATGTCTGTTTGGAGAGCAGAGGTATGCTTTCAAGAATGAGACTTATGTACACTAATCATGGAAGGCATTGGAGGACAAATTTTGGAAAAGAGTTGTCATAATAAGCTCCTTATGAAGAAAAGGTTGTTCCGATTTGATTACCGACCAGGTAATACTATGAATGAACACATCACTATGTTTAATCAGTTAGTAGCAGACCTGTTAAGTTTGGATGTGAAATTTGAGGATGAAGATTTGGCTTTGATGTTGTTATCATCTCTTCCCAATGAATTTGAACACTTAGAGACTACGTTACTTCATGGAAAGGAGAATGTGTCTTTAGATGCTGCATGTTTTGTTTTGTATAGTCATGAATTGAGAAAGAAGGATAAAATGAAAAACAAAACAGCTATAGCAGATGAAGCATTGGTAGCAAGAGGTCGTCAGCAAAGCCAGTCAAAAGGGAGAAGAGGAAGATCCAAATCAAAAGGTCAAGTTGCGAAAGATGAGTGTGCTTTCTATCACAAGAAAGGACACTGGAAGAAAGATTGTCCAAAATTGAAGAAGAAAGGGAAGGCTCCAAAAGATGCAAATGTCGCAGAGTGTAAAAGTAATGTGGAATCAGATATCTCTTTGGTGATTTCACCTTCAACATTGCATCTAGACGAGTGGATTTTGGATTCAGGTTGCTCCTACTATATGTCTCCCATCTAAGAGTAGTTCTTTGATTTTGAAGAACTCGATGGCGGGGTTGTTTACATGGGTAATGATAATCCATGTAAAACAGCCGGCATAGGTTCAATCAAGCTACGGAATCATGATGGATCTACCAGAATTTCGAGGGATGTGCGGTACATGCCGAAGTTAAAGAAGAATCTCATCTCTTTGGGGACTTTAGAATCAAAAGGCCTAGTTGTAATAATGCGAGATGGAATCCTTAAAGCAACTTTAGGAGCACTGGTAATGTTGAAAGTCGTTATGAATGACAATCTATATTATTACCAAGGTAATACAGTGATTGGGATGGTAGCAGCAGTAACTTCAAGCAGTAAAAAGGATGTAAAGGCAACAAAGCTGGGGCATAAGCGTTTGGGACATGTTGGTGAAACATCCTTGTAAGCCCTTGCCAAGCAAGGATTGTTGAAAGGTACGAAGACTTGCAAATTGGAATTTTTTGAGCATTGTGTTATGGGAAAACAACGAAGAGTGAAATTTGGCACTGCTATCCATAGTACTAAGGGAATTCTGGATTATGTACATCCAAATATATGGGGACCTTCCAAGACTCTGTCACTTGGAGGTAGGCATTATTTTGTCACTTTTATTGATGATTTTTTTAGAAGAGTATGGGTGTTTACTATAAAGAACAAAGATGATGTGCTTGGAGTTTTCCTTGGATGGAAAGCTCAGGTTGAAAACCAGACGATAAGGAAGATCAAAGTTCTCCAAACAGACAATGGTAGAGAATACAAGAGTGATCCTTTTCTGGAAATATGCCAAGAGTGTGGCATAGCTCAACACTTCACAATTAGAAAAACACTACAACAGAATGGGGTCGGAGCGTATAAACAAGACATTAGTGGAGAAATTTCGTTGCATGTTGTCTAATGTTGGGTAAGGCAGAAAATTTTGGGCTGAGGATGTGACATACGCTCATCATCTTGTAAATCGCTTGCCTTCATCTACTATAGGTGGCAAGACTCCTTTAGAGGTATGGTTCGGAAAACCTGCAACAGATTATGATTCTTTGCGTATTTTTAGTTCTACCGCATATTATTATGTAAATGAATCAAAGTTAGACCCACGAGAAAAGGAGGCTCTATTTATGGCTTCAATGCTGGAGTTACGGGATACCGTTTGTAGTGTCTAAAGTCAAAGAAGACAATCATCAGCAGAGATGTTACCTTTGATGAATCTGTCATATTAAATAAGGTAACTCCAGAAGGGGTTGATGGTACTTCCCAACAGGTGGAGAGCATGCCAAAGTAGGTGGAGTTTGAACAGACAGTGGTGATCCCAGCAAAAAGCACTACTAGTGACTCTCTTATGACAAAATAAGAGTCAGATGAGGAAGAGGATCCGACCCAAAAGCCTCCGCAGCAATCAGAGTCAATTGCCGCTAGAAAGACAAGACGAGAAATTCAAAAACTTGCTCATTTTACTGACATGGTAGCTTATGCACTCCCAGTTGTTGATGATGTTCCATCTACCTTCTCAGAAGCAATCCAAAGTTAAGAAAGTGGCAGATGGGCAAGTGCAATAAAAGAGGAAATGCAATCTCTTGAGAAGAACAAGACATAGAAGTTGACACAACTATCGAAGAAAAAGAAGGCAATTGGATGCAAATGGGTATTTGCAAAGAAAGAAGGATTTCCTGACAAAGATGATATTCGCTACAAGGCAAGGTTGGTGGCTAAAGGCTACACTTAGAAGGAAGGAATTTATTATAATGAGGTATGTTCTTTGGTTGTTAAACATTTTTTCATTAGAATTTTGTTGGCCTTGGTAGCGCAGTTGAATTTGAAGCTAGCTCAACTTGATATGAAGACCGCATTCTTACACGGTGACTTAAAGGAGGAAATCTATATGTCTCATCCAGATGGATACAAGATTGCTGGTAAAGAAAACTAGGTTTGCAAACTGAACAAATCGTTGTATGTACTAAAGCAATCTCCAAGACAGTGGTACAAACGATTTGATAAGTTTATGAAGGGTCAGAAATACACAAGAAGTAAATACGACCATTGTGTGTATTTGCGCAGACTTCAAGATGGGTCCTACGTCTACCTACTCTTATATGTGGATGATATTAATGGCTCAGTTGAGTAAAGAGTTCGAGATGAAGGATTTGGGGGAAGCCAAAAAGATTCTCAGCATGGAGATAAGCAAGGACAGAGATAGAGGCAAGCTTTGGTTGTCATAGAAGCAGTATTTGCAAAAGGTATTACAACGTTTTGGTATACACGAAGACTCAAAACTGGTTAGTACTTGATACTAAGTAGCCAGTTATCTCCAAAGTTATATGAAGAGCGAGAATATATTCCAAAAGTCCCATATGCTAATGTAGTTGGAAACTTGATGTATGCATTGGTGTGTACAAGACCAAATATTTCACAGGCTGTTAGTGTCGTAAGCAGGTACATGCATGATCTGGGTAAGATTCATTGGCAAGCTGTGAAATAGATTTTACTGTATATCCTAGATACCGTAGATGTTGGTTTAGCATTTGAGCATGATGAATTACTTGGTCAACGCGTAGTTGGATATAGCGATTCTGATTATACAGGTGACTTAGATAAGTGACAGTCTACAACTGGCTATTTGTTCACTTTAGTGAAGGTGCCAGTAAGTTGGAAGTCTACTTTGCAGTCAACGGTGGCTTTGTCTACAACAGAGGCAAAGTATATGGCTATTACAAAAGTTGTGAAAGAGGCAATTTGGCTTCATAGGTTGCTTAAAGACTTGGGAGTTGGTTAGAAATAACTTGAGGTATATACTGACAGTCAGAGTGCTATTCATTTAGCAAGGAATCAAGTCTTTCATGTAAGGACGAAGCACATTGATATTTGCTATCACTTTATGCTGGAAATTTTAGAAGAAGAAGAGATACTTATTTAGAATATTCGAACTACAGAGAATCTTGCAGATATGCTAACCAAGGTGGTTACAAGAGCGAAGTTTGAACATTGTTTAGACTTAGTAAATATCCTGCACATTTAAGTCGGCGCATGACGGTGCAAATTTGCAACCACTACAAGACGGTTTTATTTTTGTTTAATTGAGAAGATTTGTATTTGGTGGGAAAAGAATTGTGCCAAGGTGGAGATTTGTTATCTTTTGGCATCAATGTTTTGATCCCACATTGGTGGGTTTACTAGTACCATTTTTATCCCATATTTGATAGATTATCAAGTAGTAAGTAGTTTGAGAGCTATAAAAAAGGGCTCTCCTCTTCCATTGAGATCTATCCCAAATTTATATCTCTTCTCCCGTATTTAAATAAAAGCGGGTCATTTGAGAGATGCTCGGAGACTATGTGCATTTGGCCGAACTCTATTATCAGATTTTTTTAGTGTTTCTTTCTTATCGCTTTTATTATTCGGCATTTATTGTCCTGTTTCTTTTCAAGTTGTAGTGTAGTATTTAATATTATTTGTTGGGTATATTTGTAGTGTTGTGTTAAATTTATTTGGGTATATTTATTGTTCGTGTGTGTACACGAGTTAGGTTATGATAAATACACCGTGCATTTAATTTCTGTTTAGGAAGCCGGATTTTAAGTTGGAATGTTTGTGACCCCTATGTCCTTTCCTAAAATTTTACGTGAAATGATAATACTATCTTAGGAGTCTGTTTGACGTTCTTTTTTTAGCATTATTGAATCGGTTTACTTTAT
>JAOQMP010000009.1:30323267-30338667 GCA_027563575.1 Erythroxylum pedicellare | reverse complement strand
ATATTTTAAAATAAAAATTTAATTATTTGGAGCTCTCGCTTCAACTAAATTTATAAAATTTGTAATAATAATTAACAATTTCATAACACAGATAAAAAGATCAAGGCGTTATAATTCCAGAAGAAGGAAGATTTCTTTATGTTCTTAATTTTTTAGACGAGATATTTAATAATTTTTGTCCACGTAAGCCAAACATTGTTAACGTATTTCCTATTATACAGTGAAACGCGTAATGCGCACGCATTGCCTCTCACCGAGATAAAGAGTGAGCCCAATATAAATAGGCCATAGGGTTTCAGATTTTGCTCGTACCTTCCTATATCCTAGGGTTTAGATCAAGATAGTTAAATTTTGTCTCTGAAGCAGGGTGTCTGTGTTCAGTTAGGGTTTCTGAGAAGTCAGTTCTTGTGAATCGTAATCAAACCCAAAAAGATGCCTCCCAGAGTCGTGAAGAGAGGAGCGGCGGCAACTGGCCAGAAAAGGGCAACGAGAGTCACGAGAGCAGCGACAAAGCCGCAGAATCAGGTGATTGGAGATTCGGAAGAGGCACCGATAGTGGAGGAAAAACAAGAAATTGAAGAAAAGCTTGGTGGTGAGAGGCCCAAATTGGATTTGAATGGGTCGGCGTCTATGAGCAGTAAGTGTTTCTCGCTTCATAGATCTGATTTTACTGGCATCTTTAATTTGCGACCGAGTAGTTGATTATGTTGAAAAGCATGCATATTTTGTGATTCGGACACTACTTAATGTCCTATTGGGAATTATTATTTATCACTTGTAATGGGCGTTAAGCATGGGTTTCTAGGCTACGGTTTCTAAAGAAATATTATCATAGAAATTTCTTTGGTTATTATGGGGTATATAATTAGATGAGTGCCACCATGTCTATCTGCAGTATATAATTAGACAAGTGCAGCAAAGTTATTTCTTTTCGTTACTCATACGATTCTTGTGATGCTCTGGGAGCTTTTTCATTCGATGTTGTGCATTAGGATGTAAATGTATTTGTCGGTTATGAAGTAGGAAATAGGTATGAGGTGGATATAATTTGGTTTTGTTATTTGAACCCCTTGGGATATCAAGAATTTGTGGGATAAATTTGATAGTGGAAACATTTGAGATATCTCCTAAGATTGGAGATTATGAGTATTTCTTTACTGGTCGAGATCACCTGCCCCTTTTTTCTGGCAGAAGAGGAAGATGAGACCAAGGAAACAGTAGATGAATATGAAAAAGATGAGCGGTTAGAGCTTGATGATAATGAAACTGAGTATGAACCTGAAGAGTATGGCGGGGCCGACTATGATGATAAGGAAATTGAACAAGAGGATATCCAGGAAGTGGAAGAGGAAGTTGAGGAAGAACCTGGGGAGGAGGATGTAGTCGAAGAAGAAGATGCTGATCTGATAGTGGAAGAATTGGAAGAGGAGGTTCCTGAAGAACTTGAAGCTGAAGAGGATATTGAACATAGTGGTCAGGAGGTGGAGCATGCTGAGACTGACGATGCGGAGGATGAGGATGACCACCATGATGTTGTGCAAGAGAGGCGTAAGCGTAAGGAGTTTGAGGTATTTGTTGGGGGTTTAGATAAGGATGCTACTGAGGATGATCTGCGAAGAGTTTTCAATCGAGTTGGTGAGGTTACGGAAGTTAGGCTCATGATGAACCCACAGACCAAGAAAAACAAAGGATTTGCGTTTTTGCGTTTTGCAACTGTAGAACAAGCAAAAAGAGCTGTGACTGAGCTCAAAAACCCAGTGGTAAACTTTGTCACGCCATATTTTGATTATAAAGTAAATATATTAGTGTTAAATGTCATCTCTTGGTGACTGCAATTTCAGATCAAAGGGAAACAGTGTGGTGTTACGCCGAGCCAAGACAGTGACACCCTTTTTTTGGGTAACATTTGCAAGTCATGGACAAAGGAAGCTGTAAGTAAATGGATTTGTATAGTCGATACAACATCAAGCCTTCTTGACTGAAATTTGGAAATGCAATATTCTTCATATTTTGGTAATTAATTCTCTTTTCAGTTGAAAGAGAAACTAAAACATTATGGAGTTGTGAATGTTGAGGATATAACGCTGGTAGAAGACAGTAACAATGAAGGAATGAACCGTGGATTTGCCTTTTTGGAATTTTCATCTCGTTCAGATGCCATGGATGCTTTTAAGCGTCTTCAGAAGAGAGATGTTTTATTTGGAGTTGATAGACCTGCAAAGGTTTCTTTTGCAGATTCCTTCATTGACCCTGGTGATGAAATCATGGCCCAGGTAATTACTTGTTAAGCTGTTCTATCTTGATTTTGGATTTTAGCTCCACAGAGATGAGTTTTATTCATCAGCTTGCATTTTTTTTCTTGCACCACGGTAAGGAAAGAAGATTGTATCGCCGTTAATTCAAACAGTCCTGATGCGTTACGGGAAGATCATAGTTTGTAGATACCTCCTGTGGGCTGTGGTCCTTGTTTCAGATATTTGCCACCATGTTTTGTGTTCTTTTTTTTAATTATAAATATCATATTGCACATGATATTTGGAGTTTTTTTAGTGCACAAGCCTGCTGCTTATTCATTTCTCTAAATTCAGGTGAAGACAGTATTTATTGATGGTCTACCTGCTTCATGGGATGAGGATCGTGTTCGAGAGCTTCTAAAGAAACATGGAGAGATTGAAAAGATTGAACTTGCCCGAAATATGCCATCTGCTAAGCGAAAGGATTTTGGTTTTGTAACATTTAACACACACGATGCTGCTGTAACATGTGCCAAATGCATTAACAATGTTGATTTGGGTGAAGGAGAAAACAAGGTTCAGTGATTGTTTCCAGCTTCTCTTTTTGAATCTTCTAAATAGGTTGTGATGTTCCTTCTTGTCTATGAATTTATTTAATAGTTTGATATTGCGTTTCAGGCTAAGGTTAGGGCCAGGTTATCAAGACCACTTCAGCGAGGGAAAGGAAAACATTCAAGTCGTGGTGATTTTAGGTCTGCACGTGGGATTGGTAGGGCTATCAGAGGTCCATGGATTCGGTCTGCCCCACGTGGCATTCCTCCCCGTACAGCAAGAGGAGTGGGAAATCGTTTGCCGCCTTCCAGGGTGAAAAGACCTGTTGGATTGAGGGATAGACGACCACCTGTGATATCCATATCTGCAAGGAGCAGACCTCTGCCTCCACCACCTCCTCCTCCTCCTAGGTTTTATGACAGAAGAGCACCTGGTATGCAGCCATTCTGAATTGGTTATATTTGGAGATTTTTACTCTCTGTATGAGATGCCCCAAGTGAAAATTGTTTTATTTGTATGGACAGCTCCTTCGTATCCAAAAAGTAGCTTAAAGAGGGACTATGGTCGGCGTGAAGAACTACCTCCTCCGAGGCCCAGAGCTGCTGCTGATTATGCTTCTAGGGTTGTTCCAGAGAGACGCCAGTCTTATAGAGATGAATATTCTTCTCGCAGTTCTGGTTATTCTGATATTCCTAGAGGTACAGCTCGCACATCTACGAGGAGAGCTTATATAGATGACAGCTATGGTCAAAGGTTTGACAGGCCTCTTCCTAGTTATCGTGAAGGGCGGCCTCGTGATTATGACCCTATGCCCGGGTCAAAACGTCCATACACTGCAGTGGTTAGTTTTCTTCTTTTTATATATTGCTTCTTGACGCAAAATTCCTATCCTGTATCCTTGCTTAAATATGATGCAAGCAATTCTGACAGTCGCTAGAAAATTTTAGGATGATATTCCTCCACGTTATGCTGAGACCGGTGCCCGTCATTCAAGAGCCCGTTTAGACTATGAACTTGGTGCTAGTGCTTCTCACTATGGAGATGCATATGGGGATAGGTAATTAAGTTTTAGTTTGATTTTGTGTTCAATGAAAAATGCTGCAGTCACTCATAATTGTGCCTTCTGTTTGGTAGACTTGGGAGGTCTAGCATGGGATATGGCAGTAGCAGAAGTTCCATTTCAGGTCATGATTCACATGGATCATATGGAAGTCGTCAGGGTATGGGATATGGAGGTATATCTGACTTACTATAATTGGTGATGTGCGTTAAGCTTTTGCCTAGCTACTAAAAACTGTATGGCTTCAGGTTCTTATTCTGGCAATGACGTAGGTGGAATGTACCCTTCAAGCTATGGTGCTGAATATATTTCTCGTGGGGGTGATGTATGAACTTCACATTTTATGATCAGAGATAATGTTCACAATCTATCTTTTGGCTGCTTATGGTTTATTTGTTAATGATAGGTTGGTGGTAGCTCATATTCATCAATGTATTCGAATCGTGGCATGAGCGGCGGTGGCTACATGGGGAGTGGTGGTTCAGGATCATACTATTGATGTACGTCTGTACTTATGTCGTTTCTTATGGCACAATGTGTGGATGTTGTTATCTTTATGCTTTAACCTGTTTTACTGGAGAACTTGGTTTGTGAAGATGCCGCATCTTGTTCATTGCTAAGAGATATTATTGGCAAATGAAGGAACCAATGGTCACGGTTGATTTGTCTATGGTACAGATTCGAAATGACACAGGCTGCTGTATATGCTTATATTTGGAGCATTCTCGTCAAAACTTTTACTGCATCATTCTGGAAAAGTTGAGCTTGGTATTATATGGTAAATAAGAGTCCTGCTTCTTCAAGCCTTTATGGATTGAAAGAGTGGATATCTGGTGAAGTCTCAAGTTTATGCTGTAAGGATTAACCCACAAAGGGTTGGACAATGGAATCTTGGTATGCTTTGTATGATATTGACACTTAATTTATCAGTAAAAGTCATCTAACTTATGGACTTCAGGTCGAGATTATTCAGGTCGAGAAATTGAGGCTTTTTTTCCCGTGTATGATAAGGAACTTCAGACATTTTGATTCCCTCCTTCATTGGAAGGCATCTAGATGGGGTTGGATCATGAACCTAATTAGGAGTCAACAATGAGTTGCTAAAGCTTTTAGGAAAGAAATTTGGACACAGCGTCATAATAATGCAGATTCTAAACACAGTCATGTCCCATGCTAAGTATGAAAAGCCTGCAAAATTAATGGGGTTTGATCATCATGGAATTTACTGCTGATATGATTGGCATTTGAAGCATGGAGTCATTTAGACTACATGGAACCTCGACGAGTACTCTGTGCACAGTTGATTTTGACGTGGGGGAAATACAAGCAGCTTCTTTAAACCTCGACCATGACTCCATCCTTTGTTGATTTATCCTCCATAGAAATAAATCCCTCTTTTGTGTGCTTGCATTTAATTTTGGTTGGAACTTGCTGGCAAATGAAGGTTTTTGCGGCTATGGAAGTACTTTTCCACCATTCTAAAACGACCATGCTTTAGTTGCATTGGTGTTGAGTCAGATTGGAAACTAGGAATTCCATTGTATTCAATGGACAAAACCTTTGGTTTAAGTTCCAAAAGACTTGGTGTCTGATGGAGTGGGGGTGGTTCGAGTTTTGTGCTGATTTAAAGGTTTTGGACACGCATAAGGTCTGCTAATCATAGATGCGTTATTTGGATAGGTATGCAAATTTTGTGCTGATTTAAAGGTTTTGGACACTGCTAATCATAGATGCGTTATTTGGATAGGTATGCAAAGAGGTAAGTAATGTTTCATGGTATTTTTCATAGATATCAAAATCATTTTGAGAGTTAGGTATAGTGATACCCTTTAGCTTTACCTGGAAGATTAATGTTCTGTTGGTGTGAAACAATGGATTGAAGAAGATCAATCACATTCCTGGGCGGCTGGTCTTGAATCTGGGTTGTATTGATTCTCTACTATGCCACGAGGCTTGTCTTTGGAGTTTCTCGAGGCAATTGTACACTTAATAAAATTTCTAACTACTCCTTTCTGATTCGATCATGCTTGCCATAGCCACTTGTAACTCGAGGTTGTTGCCTATATTAATCAAGGAAAAGAACGTAACGAAGAAAATTAAAATTGTAGACTTTGACACTAATCTCCAAAGAAGGCTCAGCTTGAAATCAATTGGAACAATCTGAAATGAAATATTTTAAGATTCGGATTACATATCAAATTGCACAATTTAGAAAGGAAGAGAAAATAAGATGATACTGTATCACTACTAAACATAATAGATTTTAAAATCTAATTTGTTTAGAAATTTTCAATTCTTTAAAATTTTAATCAAGTGATTATTTGTTTAAATTTTTAATTTTAAAGTTTGATTTAGTTTAATAATTTTATTAAAAGTTGTTCAATTAATTAATTAATTAGTCAATTTTTATAAACTAATTAGTTTTATAAATTAAAATAAAATCTCTTTTATAAATTAAATTTTAAATTTTCGTAAAGATAATTTTTATCTTCTTTTTAATTTTTAATTTTATTAGATTGAAATGTAACTTCTATTTTGAAAATATTGATTAAAATATAAATTTTGTTATTATTTTATTCCGTAACTAATGGAATCACTTTTACGTGAAAAAGTGATCAACACGTAGATATTTATGTGAATTAATAATATTTTTATGATATGAATTATGAGTTGTTATGTATTTATTTATGCGGTATATATGTATTTATTAATTTTTTTAGAAATGATAACGAGTTGGCCATGAGTTGGTTTTGTTAATTTCTTTTAAATTAAATATATAAAATAATATTTTTTAAATTGGGTCCAGACCTGAATTATCCAAACTTAGGTCTATCCGAGAGCTAATTTTTTTAACAAAACGTTGTTTTGCTTAAAAAAAATTTGAACGAGTATGGGCCTAATTTGACTCATGAGTCAATCTATTAAAAATACCTAAATTTAGATCTATAAGTAAGTTTATTATTATCCTTATTTTTTACAAATAAATGTCTATATATTATAGTAAAAGGTGGTTCTATTATTAATTATTTCAGTAAAATATTAAGAGAATTAATTTTATAAATCAAGTTATTAGAAATTTAAAAGATTAGTTATTTAATTGAAAAATTAGAAAAAGTTTTATACTTTTTGACACTTTAAATGTGTTTACTATTGATAATGCAGGAAATGGTGGGAAGTGTGAAAGTTGGTTGAACTTACGACAGAGACGATTCAAGACAAGCTCTCGATCCTTGTTTCTTTACAAGACACGAATATGGTAATTCCTTGTATTTTGTTCATTCGATAGATAAAAATACTAGGAAGAGTAGACGTGTCGGATAACGATTCCTCCGAGCCCTGTAATTCCGAAAACTCTCAGTATGAGCTATTCGCCAGAAGAGAACAGATCGATCACATTATCAAGAAAAAAGGGGTCTGTGGGTGATTTCTGTGCCGCAAGTGGACCGTAGGCAGACCGATTGACAACTCGGTCGTTCCACTCCTACTCATCCTTCTCTTCGTGGGTGCAATGTCCTGCTTCATTGCTTACCTCTGCTTCTCTGTTGTGTTTCGACGAAGTTCCGTGGAGTCTGTTTTGGTATTGGTGAGTTGAAGAAGAATCGAGGAGGAGAAAATGAAGAGGATTGTTGCAGAGGGGTTGAACATATGGAGCTGTGGGGTGATGCTGTGAACTGGGGCTCTAACTTCAAGGTCAATTCTTCTAGAGAATGTTGCATGGCTTGTAATGGCATGTGTAGTGATGAGCATCGCTTGTGTCTTTCGTGGGTTTTTTGTTTTTTTGGTGATAAACAGGCTTGTGGGTCTCAATTTGGTGAGGTATGTAAAGAAAACAACTAAGAAATTCTGAGAATGAGAATTCCGATCTACGTTGCCATTGAAAATGAGAGACATATATACAAGAAGTTACAGTTATGAATTATATTCCTAATTAAGCTAAACTATCTAAGCTGTACAAGAATCATAAAACAAAACGGAATGGAAAAGATATATATAGACTTCCTAAATAATAGCTGATAGCTGTCGTCCCTCAATAATAGTAGTTGATAGGTGTGGTTCCAAGAACCCACCCCCTTTCAAGTTGGAGCATGGAGATCTCAAATGCCCAACTTGCGAAGAAGAAAACCAAGCTGATCTATACCCAACACCTTCGTGAAGATATCGGCAAGTTGCAGTGAACTTAGACATATGATGTACGAATGTTACCACTTAGTATCTCATTCCTATCACAATACAAGTTCACCGGTTTAGAATGCTTCACACTAAGAGCACCTAACAGACTTTTCAACCATTTAAGTTCACACACTGATGTGGTCATAGACTAGTATTCAGCTTCAACAGAAGAGCGAGACACTGTTTGTTGCTTTTTAGTCTTCCATGAAACGGGAGAATTGCCCAAGAGAACAAAATAACCAGTTAGCGAGCATCTCGTCAATGGACAACTAACCCAGCCAAAATCACAATATGCAGACAAAGTGAGATCACTATTGGCATGCAAGAAAATACCCTGACCTAGATTTCCTTTCAGATGATGGACCACTCTGATAGCTACCTCTTAGTGTGCTTTCTTGGGCTGCTGCATGAACTGAGCGAGAATGTGCACACAAGAAGACAACTCGGGCCGAGTTATGGTGAGATAAATAAGTCGTCCCACCAGCCGTCGATACTGCGCAGGATCATTCACAGCAACACTCTCAGAAAGAGCAAGTTTATGGTTTTGCTCTAGTGGAGTTTTAACAGGCTTAGATCCCAACAAACCCATCTCTGAAAAATAATATCCAACGCATACTTGCGTTGACACAAAAAAAAATGTCATCTGAGTTTCTGACCATTTTAATCCCTAAGAAGAATTTCAATTTCCCCAAATCTTTCATATGAAAACAATTACTTAAATAATTCTTGAACCATTGTACAGCAGAAACGTCATTACTAGAGACAATAAGATCATCGACATAAATAAGCACATTTAACTGAACAATTCCCGCTTGAAAGTGAAACAAAGGGTAATTTAAATGCGATTGATGAAAACCCTAAGCTTTAAGTGATGCAGCTAATTTCGCAAACCAACATCTAGATGCTTTTCATAAACCATATAGAGATTTACAGAGTCCACAAACTATTCCTAAGGACTCAGCTGCAAAGCCAAGCGGCATTTTTGTGTAAATCTCTTCCTCCAAATTACCGTGCAAGAAGACATTTTGAATATCCATTTGATGAAGTTCCCAATTCTTTGCCACCGCAACTGTAAGAAAAGTGCGGACATTACCCATTTTTGCTGTAGGAGCAAAAGTCTCTTAGAAATCGACTCCTTCAACTTGATTATTTCCCAATATCACCAACCGTGCCTTGTATTGTTCAATACTTCCATCAGAATTGTATATAATTTTATACACTCACTTGCTTCCAATCGCTTTCTTCCCTATTGGCAAACTTTCAACTATCCATGTACCATTTTCTTCCAAAGTGTGTATTTCTTTTTGCATAGCTTCTCGCCACCGTGCATCTTTAACTGCTTCAACATAAGAATGTGGTTTGTGTCTTGTGGTAATGGTTGCCAAGAAACACCGGTGTTGTGCAGAAAAATTATCATAACTCACATAATGTGCTAGAGAGTAAGGTGTACTTGGGGGAAACAGATTGTTGAGAGAAACATGATGAGGGGCTGGTGTTGATGGCATTTGTCACATAATCCTTTAAACGTACAGAAGGTTGCCTAACCCATTGTCCCTTACGAAGTTGCTCCTCCACCACCACATTTCTTTCCACTTCCTCTCTTTCTCAATTCATATCAATAACACTCCCTACATTTTCATCATGTTCCTCTTCTAATTCATTCTCAACATCATCCAACTCCATATTTGGGTTTTCAATGATCTCATGTCTTACTGTTTTCTCATTTGCATAAGGAAAATCTGTTTCAATAAACACTGCATCTCGTGATACAAAGTATTCATGGGTATCCAAATCATACACTCTCCAACCCTTCTTTCCAAAAGGATATATAAAAAAAATACACCTGCGACTCCTACTAGCAAATTTATCCTTTTCTCGATTCAGATTATGTACATAGGATAAACAACCAAAAAATCAAACATGATTATAAGAAGGTGCTACACCAAAAATCATCTCATATGGGGTTTTACCATTCAACAACATAGATGGAGTTCTTTTAATTAAATATCCAGTAGCAAGAACGCATTCTCCCCAAAATTCTATAGATAAATTGGCCTGAAAAAGCAAGGCTCTCGCCACATTAAAAATGTGGTGATGTTTTCTTTCCGCTCGACCATTTTATTGAGACGTGCCTACACAAGAGGTCTGATGTAATATTCCTAAGTCATCAAAATACCTTTTCAAACAAACAAATTCACATCCATGATCACTTCTAACAATTTCACATTCTTTTTAAATTGGCATTTAACCATCACGACAAATTTCTTCAAAACACTAGCTACTTCATTTTTTCCATTCAACAAATATATCCACACAGCATGAGAGTAATCATCAACAATTGTCAAAAAATAAATTGCACCACATGAAGCTGGAACTTTATAAGGTCCCCACAAGTCACAATGTACCAAGTCAAAACAACTTTAAGCTTTATTGTCACTAAAAAAGAAGATTTCTCTTGATTGTTTGGCTCGATAACAAACATCACAAATTTTATTGATATTTTTAACTATACTACCAACTTCTGGAATTAACTCTACCACCTTATGAGAAGCATGTCCCATCCTCTTATGCCACAACTCGAACAATCCTACAATAGCCACCTTGCAAGCATACACTGGCATCACTCCTCTAAGGAAGTACAACCCCTCACGCTGCTCACCCGCTCCAATCAGCCTCCTTGAATTTAGGTCCTGTATAGCACATATTTTATTAGTGAGTTGAATTTAGGTCACTGCCATAGTCTTATCTCCATTTGGTAACTCGATAGAACACGGCACGATGTCATGCAATTCACTAAAAAATGCCAAGGTTCCTGTCATATGATGAGAAGCTTTCAGCATCATGCCTCTCTCGGTTGCAATGAGAGCAAACCAAGTTATCTTTTTCTCCCCCTGAATTTCACCCATCTGCTCGGACAGCGAAACCAACAGGATTGACTCTTTATTCTTTAGTTCGCGTAATAGTTCACACCCGCTCCTGTTAAACCACCATGGCATAAGCCCGATTCAGATTAGGCAAAGGTTCAGTGCTTAAAATATTTGAGCGCACTGTTCCGTATCCTTCTTCATCTAAGCCGATCAAAAATTGATGAACTCTTTCTTCTTCACGCTTTCTTTCCAATTCTCTGGTGAGATTGCACTTGCATCATGTACAAACGCACACAGGAATTTAATCATAATTGTATATTTCATCCCACAAAGTTTTGAGTCTGCCATAATAAGAAACAATCAGTTGACCATCCTGCCTACAATTCGCCAAATATGATCTCAACTGCTACATTCTTGGGACATTCGTAATTGAAAACCTCTATTTAATATCCTCCCACAAATCCTTGACGTTCTCCATATGAGAGATGGTGGAGCGAAGCGTTGGTTCTATAGTGTTAAACACCTAAGAAACCAACATAGAGTTGACGGTCCACCAATCTTCGAGCTCCAGTGAATCATCCGATGGTTGCTTGACAGATCCATTAACAAAACCATATTTCTTTTTAGCTCGTAATGTTGTCCGCATAGCTCTAGCCCATTCTTTATAATTCTCACCTTTCAACTGAACTTGGGTAATCAGATTCCTGGGATTGTCATTCGAGTTCACTATGTAAGGGCTGATTGTTTGCTTCCTTGATCCAAAAGTCTCACTTTTCTTGTTGTCAACCATGGCTCTGATACCATGTAAAGAAAACAACTAAAAAATTTTGAGAATGAGAATTTTGATTTGCATTGCCATTGAAAACGAGAGATATATATACAAGAAGTTACAGTTATCAATTACATTCCTAATCAAGCTAAACTACCCAAGCTGTACAAGAATCACAAAACAAACGGAATGGAAAAGATATACATAGATTTCCTAAATAAGAGCTGATAGTTGTCGTTCTTAAATAATAGCAGTTGATAGCTATTGTTCTAAGAAGGTATGATTCTCTCTTTTAATGGTATGATGCCATCCAGTTCAATTCATGCCAAATTTTCTTATCTTTTCTTTAATCTAGTAAGAATAATTAATTGAACTCTGAGAATATGATGTTTCTAGTTTAGTTTGATTACTTGAACTCGAGGAGCATTTGAAATGTACTAAGCACATTGGATGATAGTTGGTTTTCATTAGTACTGGTTGAAGAAACAGACGGTCTCCTTGGACCCTGCCATGCGAGACTCAGGCAATCATGTCATGTGGACTTCTGGTCTAGTTTTTGGAAATAGAGCGGTATTGTTTTAATAGTTCTATATTTCCGATAACTTCCAATTGAACGTGGATGCACCAAAAAACCTGAAAATGAACCACAATATTTCTTTGACCCTCTTTATTTGAGCTATATGGTGGTAATGTATAAATATCCTCTTTTAGAAAAATGACTCAGGAAGATCATCATCTTTATTCCTACTAGGTAGAAACAAACCACAGGATTGTTGAGTATTGTCTCAAAGTCAGAAATGGTAGCTTCTCAAAGTCAAAAATGTTAGCTTACTTTCGGTGATTTTTAAGTTAGAAATGGTGGCTTGTTTTTTTGTAGATTTCGGTGCAGCTGGCCTTCACCTTCACCCATTGAATTCTCTATAAAAGAGAAGCAGCAATAGCGGGAGTGAGTGTGTGAGAAGAGAGCAAAAAATTTCTAGTGTGAGAAGAGCAGAAAATTTCTAGTGGAAGGAGAGAGTAGAAATTTCTAGAGGGAGAGAGAGAAAAAAGGCATTTAATTTTGTTGTTTTCTCTTCCTAGTAGGAATATGTGAACTTGGGTTAATTTGGGTCTTTTGAAAAATTGAGTGATAAACACTGTTGTATGCTCTCATTGATTATAGTAAAATACTCAGTCGTCTCTAAATTGGACATAGGCATTGCCGAACGAGTATAAAAATCTTGATGTTCTTGTTGCTGTTTTATTTTTCACTCCAAATTTGTTAATGTTTTCGCACAACAAGTGGTATCAGAGCTCTAGTTTTTTCAACTGGGGTGTTGTAGGAGTGAAAATATGTTGGAGCTACATTATTCGTGAATAGTATCGGCGGTATAGTTCCGGTGAATAATGTCGATGCTACAGTTCCTGTGAATAGTGTCGATGCTACAATCCCCGTGAACAGTGCTGGTGCTACAATCTTGTGCTACAGTATTGTGAATAGTATCAGAGCTACAGTTGTGTGAACAGTGATTACAAACAGTACGTATTTATGAATAATGGCAAGTAGATGGCTGGAGATAAAGACAGGCCCGTTAAGAGGGAGTCGATATCATCATCGTCGACACCTACATCCAGTAGACATCTAATTACTACTACAAGGTTAGAGCTTGATAAATTCAATAGGTCTAGTAATTTTGGTATGTGGCAATGTTAAGTTATGGATGTATTGTATCAAGAATAGTTGGATATGATTCTGGAAGATAAACCCGAAGATATGGATAACAAGCAGTGGACGCGAATTAATCTCCATACTTATGCCTCTATTCGATCATTCCTTGATAAGGAGCTGAAATACCCTTATATGAAGGAAACTTCTGTTAAAGAGTTATGGACGAAATTGGAGGAAAAGTATATGACCAAGAGCGCAAAAAATTGACTCTTCTTGAAGAAATAACTCTTCCGATTTTAGTATCGTCCAGGTATTTCTATGCACGAACACCTAAATGATTATAATAAAATACTTGTTGATTTAGCAAACCTTGATGTGAAAATCCCTGACAAGGATAAGGCACTATGTTTGTTAAATTCATTGCCTAATGATTATGATCATTTGACAACTACTTTGTTATATGAAAAATCCGAGGTGAAACTTGATGAGGTTTCTGCGGCATTGATGAATCATGAGTGTCGTTAGAAAGAACTGAAGACTCACAATTCACAAACTGAGGCATTCACTGCAAGAGGACGAACAAAGGAAAGAAAACATAGGATGCAGGGAAAATCTTGCTCAAAGTCACGAGGGAAGTTTCCTGCTAAAGATAAATGTGCCTTTTGTTGTCAAAAGGGTCATTAGAAGAAAGACTGCTTCAAATTGAAGAACAAAAAGGAGGAGAAAGTGGGTTCTGTAGCAAATGTTGCAAAATCTGGAGATGATGATTTTGAGTTTGCTTTGATTAGTTCATCTACTGATGGTCACTACAAGGAGTGGATTTTGGATTCAGGTTGTACTTATCATATGTGTCCCATTCGGGAATGGTTCTCTAGCTTCCAGGAGCTGGATGGTAGAGTTGTTTTGATAGGGAATAATAATGCCTACAAAACACAAGGGATGGGCAAAGTCTATTTGAAGATGCACGATGGAACAGTCAGAGAATTGAGTGATATTTGGTATGTACCAGATATGAAGAAAAATCTTATCTCATTAGGAACATTGGAATCCAAGGGTATCAAGATCACCATAGAGGGTGGAGTTCTTAAAGCTGTATACGGGGCACTGGTGGTGATGAAAGGTACAAGATGAAATAATTTGTATTTTTTGCAGGGGAGTACAGTTACTGGTGGAGCAGTTATCACTGAAGCTACTGATGTCGATAGCTCAGATACTACAAGGTTATGGCATATGTTTCTTGGGCATGTTAGTGAAAAAGCATTGCAAGGATTGGTGAAGCAAGGCTTATTGAAAGGCGCAAAAGCATGTAAATTGGAATTCTGTGAACATTTTGTATTGGGTAAGCAAACTAGAGTGAAATTTGGCACTGCTATTCAACACACTAAAGGCATTCTAGATTATGTTGATACTGATGTTTGGGGACCTTCCAAGAATGCATCTTAAGGAGGTAGCCATTATTTTGTCTCCTTTATTGATGACTTCTCTAAAAGAGTATGGGTGTACACCATGAAGCATAAAGATGAAGTTTTAAAGATATTCCTGAAGTGGAAAAAGATTATTGAAATGCAAACCGGTCGAAAGATCAAGACACTCAGATCAGATAATGGTGGTGAATATAAGTCAAATCCTTTTTTGAAAGCTTGTCAAGATGAGGGTATTGTGATACATTTCACAGTTAGGGAGACACCACAACAAAATGGGGTGGCAGAGTGCATGAACCATACTTTACTTGAGAAAGTTCGGTGTATGTTGTCTAATGCTGGTTTAGACAAGGTGTTTTGGGCTGAGGCAATTACTTATACAGGCCATATTATTAATCAGTTGCCTACTACTGCAAACAAGGGCAAAACACCCATAGAGGTATGGTCTGGTAAACCTTGCAATGATTACAAGTATTTACACATATTTGATTATCCTGCTTACTATCATGTCGAGGAAAGTAAGTTGGATCCAAGAGCAAGGAAAGCTCTATTTATGGGCTTTAGCACTGGTGTGAAGGGATACCAACTTTGGTGTCTAGATGAGAAGAAATTTGTTGTAAGCAGAGATGTGACTTTTGATGAGACTGCTATGGTTAATCAGAACAAGCATGAAGGGGAA
>JAOQMP010000009.1:30280369-30299400 GCA_027563575.1 Erythroxylum pedicellare | reverse complement strand
CAATATTTTTATTAGCTAACGGATAAGTTACGTATTATTGGGTATCTCTAAATCCGTCACCTTGATAGAATTTCTACTTGATGTTATTATTGTTGTTGTTTATTTTTTAATATGATTGTTATAATCGAATTTGAGTTAAAAAATTAAAAATTTGTTAAATCTCAGACTAGATTTGAATAAAAAAGTTAAAGCAAAATTAAAAGAAACGTTAAGTAAATATACCCTTTTAATTTTATTATTTAAATAAATTAATAAAAATAAATTTAATTTATTAAATTAAAAAGAAACACAAACTAAATCTATTTTTTAAATTTATTATTCCGATAAATTTATAATTCAATTTTACAGCTAAAAAGGACCAAATGCTAAGCTGGATGTACGTACGTTTTGGACGAAAGAGTAAAAGCAATATACTTTTGCAAGAGACAAGACGAGGCCCTCCTGTACAGCGTAGCATCTTAACTCTCTCCCTCCATGTGCTTCTCCATGTGACCCGTCCTTAGCTCCACAGTATTCTCACACAAGCCCACCACAAAAAGAAAATAGAAATTACAAAAACTATAAAGAAATGGAATATAAGGCAGTCGGGCTTTCTGTACATCAAAATTTAAATTGACCTGACATGTGCTCTGTTTATGTCAGAGACATGAGGATGGGGGGCGTACAGTTAACAGTACTACAGAATTCATATGTATGTACTGATAATGACAACTTGGTTGTTGTCGAAATTTGCGGGATTCCAAAATCCAAAATGATCCTAAATTAATGATTAGTAGCTAAGCAAATCAATTAATGGATATTATAAGCATCTGCTAAAGCAATGTTAAACGAGTTAGGCTTTGCTCAGAAAATGACTTTTCAGCTTTTCTTTTTTAGCTTATGGAAAGGTTTTAAATGTTTGATCATATCAAATTATTGTTAATTATATTTAATAATTAGCAGATTGGTTTAACGGAAAAACAAAGAAGAGAGGTAGAAAAATTAAATTATTAAAAGATTATTATATATATAAAATTATTTAAAAAAGAGATAAATAGAGATAAAAATAGAGATAATAAGTTTATTATTTAAATTTTAATATTTTAAAATTTTAAAATTTGAGGTTGAATTAATAAAATTTGATTTAAATAATGGTGTTGACTTATTTTGCTTTATTTAAATTCTTATAAGAATATTTAAAAAAATGCTAAGATATGATACTTACGTCTTTATAAATTTTTTTAAAGACATGTCCTTATAAGTAATCTTACACATAAACAGCTAATACTAAACAATTAATTTTACCAAACATCTTTAGATAAATAACTGATATTGTCCATTAGTTAAATCAGCTATATTATATAGAATCAACTATCAACTAATACAATCTGTTAATTGCCAAACAAGGCTTTAAGCAGTAGTAACCCTCTTGTATACAGGTGTTTATTGGTAGAATTAAGCATAAAGTCTTCAAAGATCTCGCATATGTATAATTTATGCCTTTTCCAACTTGGTTGATGTACGAGAGATAACTATGACTCCATAACATGTAAGTGTTCTAATTAACCAACTCTAATATAAATATACCGATGAAGAACAGTCGTTTTTATTTTAATCCTCCTCTTCTTCCTGAGTCTGCAACTAGCTAGAGATCAAGAGGTAAAGCATTCATGTTAAGATGAGTTTGAGTCATCACATGGAAAGTGGTTATGTCTACCTTCATAGGTTGTTATGACCATTCTGCAATCATCTGATAATCTCTCAACCCTCTTCTTCACTCGGCAGCTGTTATGGGTGCACCGGTAATAACTTCTGCAAGGAACTAGGTGTAAGTTTGAGAAGATATTGTCGACAAAAGAAAATACTCTTGGGCATAGAGAGATTGGTATGAGATAACAGATCCATCATATTTAGGTTTTAACGTAAAAAATTAATGACCAACTAAGCATCGAGGTGGACTATACAATATACACTCATTTGATATATTGGTCCACATGAATGCTTAGTTGGGTTATAGGGTATGATCTGTTTATGGGTTGGTATATTAGTAGATGTGAATATTTAATGATTTCATTAGTCAAATCAGTAAAATACTAATGTTTTGGTCAATTAATTAAAAAATTTAAACGATTAGATATTAAATTTGAAATTTTCTTAAAAAATTTAATAATTTAGAAGCTGTTATTCTAAATAATATAAATAAAGTTTTAAATTGTATATTATGAGTTATAATATAAATATTACAATAATTATAAATAGATACAATATAAATTGTAATTATAATAAATTATGATAATAATTCAGACCGTCCCAATTGTGGTTATTAATACAAATAAACTATAAGACTAAGTCCATTTACCTTATTCTTACTAGCTATGATTTCGACATTTCATATTTAATATGATATTAAGATAGATTTGAAAACATGGTGATAAATGATAAATCAATGGACATGACCCTATAACCTAAGCTCGGTTTCAAATGCAAACCTAAAGGAAATATGCATTGTATTATTGTGTATAGATGCAAGCTAAACAATGCTGAAATGAAGTTATAGGATAGTTTCAAGTGTTCTTTTAACGGAAAGAAACAAGACCATTCTTCCTTGAAAGATAATGCAAAACATCCAAACCAGTTCAGTACTTGCTGAAACAAAAGGAACCCAATTTGTGCTAGATATTAGAACAAAGAGTTGCTAATAGAACATATGGAAGAACATTGTATAAAAGTATGCAATGTCGGCCATATAAGTCTGGTAATACGATCATTTTAGGGTCATCGGTGTTTAACAAGATACCTCCATAGTGAGCTTATATGGATTTTGGCTAGCTTCTATTGAATGATGACTTAGGAGTTGTACTAATTTCAGAATATATATTCAGGTCGTTGAGATAATCTTTTATCTCCTCGATCAAAAGACCAAACGAAAGCAGATTTTATTCTCTTCCAATAGCTCTATTGATCTCGTTGGATATGAAATAATTGGTCCTATGAAGTGTTCAAGAGCGTTCTAATGTGCAAGGTAATGTTGTGTCATGCAGGATGAAGCAATTAAACTCAAGTATAAGCAACGAGAGGACACAGAGAAAAGTGTATGATTCAGGTAGCTGGTTACTTGTTAATATCGCATTTCATACAAATGAAACATTTACCTCGGATGAAGACTGTTTTTGACAACTTTCTGTCCATATTTCCTCCATTTGTAACCGTCGTCAAGCACATCTACGTCACTCCTTGTCTGGAAGCAGAACCTTGGTTCTCTATCCTTTCTTCTCAATTTCACCTTGCTCTTATCAGATGATGAGGTGCTCCACCTACAAAACATTTCAAATCTTCAACCTTTTTTGTTTGGTGAAAGGATCAACTTAGATAATCAATTACACTAGTTGATCAATCCAGATCTTCATATAGATTCGTAGAAGTAAATATTGAAGATTATTGCTCGTGCATGCCTTCTGCTAAATGTTAAACACAAAGAGAAGGACTTACCAAGAACTGTTCCCATCATTAGCAGTATTACCAGTGCAATTTCCCTCGTTAGTTGGTTTTTGAGATGACATCCCTACCTACAAACCATAGCCAAGATCATTAACAAGGTTACAGAGATCCAGAACAAGCGCAAGACTTGTGACAGAAACAAAATACCTGGTTATTAGGACCAAATCCAGTAGTTGTATTAAGAGGCTGACATATCTGAGAAGAGTGTGATGGTGCCAGGAAGTTCAAGACCGGGTTTTCTTCAACTTGCAGAAATCCCATTTCCTGGATTCCTGGTAGACTCGAGAATGAAACCTGTAGATCGTAATTTGGGACTTCTCTTTCTTCCTCCATTGTTTCTGACAAAACCCTAAACCCTTCTCCTCTATATACGTATGTTCCTCTTCCTTCCTTATTATATATGCAGTCTTCTGCGTAGATTCGGCAGAAGCTGTTTGTGTTTCACTAGGTTCGGTCTAGTCAACATGTAAAAGGTCTAAGAATAGAAAGTTTCCTGAAAATTATTCCTTCTCTACATAGTCCACAGAAAGCAAAGACTTGAATAGAAACTAGATGATATCTCCATCTCCCATCTCTCTCTTATACTCACTTTCTAACCCGAAAGACCAGAGATCGTATCTATATCAACCCTACTGTATCTTGACCTAGTTAATGCATGCCAATCTCCAGGGCTTTTCTCTTGGAGCCTTTGGGAATCTTCGTAGTCCTCTTCAAGGGATGAGGCTTCACTTCTAATTTTATCTGTTGATAGGACTAAAAAGAGAGATTAATAAGAAGAATCGTTTAAATTTGTCACAAATTGTACTCCAAATATATTTTCTATAATTAAATTTTCAGTGAATATATAAAATCAATTAAGTTGACCTTACACAACAACATAAATTATTGTGGTGAAATGGTCATTTAACATGATATTAAAGCTTTACTGACTAAGTAGTCGTGAGTTCAAATCCTACCACTCACTTATTATTTAGCACAATGTAGAATAAACCTGTACAAGTTTCAAACCCAAAAGACTTCCACTTGAAGGAATGTATTAGTGAATATATAAAACCAATTAAGTTGATCTCACACAACAGCTTAATCTATTGTAGTAAAACGATAACTTAACATACATATGTATACTACATTATTTACAATTTTGAGTTAATTTCATTAAACCCTTTAATATAATTTCTAATTTTTAAAAATTAACTATAACTTCTTTATAATTTTAATTTTATGACACATTTTTCTTTTCCTCAACTTTTATTACAAATCTTAATTTTAAACTCCAAAACAATTAATGACCTTCTACGATCTTCGCAAAGCAAGTAGCCTTATTCATTATAACGACCCTTTAAAATAATATTGTAGACCTTAAGATACACACCATAAGATACCAATTTACAATTCAAGATTAGAATTTATGATAGGAATTGGAATTAAAAATGAATATTATAAAAGAATTATTAATAATTTTTAAAGATAAAAATATATTAATATTGTGTGAATTTAACTTTGCAATTTTTTATTAGATAAAACGACGAGTATTAGGACACAACGAGTGGTGGGGGTAGATGTAAACTTCCATTAGCATTTCTTTGAAATGAATTGAATGTGATAGATTAGAAAGATAGGTAGATTCTCTCAAATCCTGCCAAGTCGAGTTCCAATATGCAATGTACCCTAACCTATATGCAACATTATATGTCCATTCGGACCAAAACTCAAGATAAAAACTATCATAACCTCCAACATCCATATCCTCTGTGTATTCGTTTCTCAGTGACAAGACTCCTCCAACTGCTTCCACAACACCAAGAACAGCGACAACAAATGAAAATTGATCTGTTTCTGTCCTCACACGTGCACATGTACATCAAACGGCGATCAAGATTCCCTTCTTCTTCTTCTTCTTGCAATATATGATAGCCACACACTTTAAGATAGTTCAAAGTGGTGAAATTATTAAAGAACAAAGGGTCTCTTAATTTAAGAGGTACAAGTTCAAGTTTTGACTACAGGAATTGCTATTTAACTGAGAACGATTTGAAAAAATATATATTTTATTAAATAATTTATTCAAAATAAAATATTTTATGGACTGAAAATAATATTCAATAAAATTGTTAATTAGAATATAAATATTTTTTAAAAGTTTAAATTTGAGTACTCTTAACATCAATTTTTTATAAATCGGATGAAAAATTAAACTGATAAAATAAGGAGTTTAAGGTTTAAAGGGTTCAGTTGATATTAGACTGCCATAATAGCATTTAAAAATTGGATAAAATTAAAATTTTTGAAAAATTATTTAAAAAATTTATTCTTACCTATAAAAATTTTAAATTTTAATTAAAAAAGATATTGTTAAATGAAAATTAATCATTTTATTTTGGTTTATAAAGATTAATTAGTTTACAATCAATTATGAACTGATCGATGTTTAATAACAAAAATTATTAAACTAAAACGAACCGAGGTTTAAGATTTTTACTTTTAAACTGGACAAATCGGTTTAATTTTTAAAACATTGCTTAAATTTGTGTTTTTAAAACATTACTTAAAATACAAATTTTTACTGATTTGCGGTATATGAAGCCTACTTAAATGGAGATAGAGTGCCTGTTTGGTTGAGTTTTTAGAAGGTGAACAATCACTTTTTTTCACTGCAAAAGCTTTTTTTAAGAAAAATTAGTGCTTGTCCGTAAAATGAAAAGTCACTTTTTAATAGATACATCTGTTTAAGAAGTTCAAATTTGAAGCTTCTCAAAAAAGTATTTTTTCAGATAAATTTTTTAGATCAATTAATAAGCCTATATTTTAGTTCCTTTTGCCCTTATATTTTACAAATAATTTTCACAAAACTCACAAACTTATCTTCACGTTTATTTTCATATTTATATAATATTATTTGGCTTTTTATATGTTTTAATATTTATTTTTATATTAATTTTACTTATGTTATAATTCATATAAAAATTTTGGTTAGGTATATTTTTATTTATGTTTTATATGGTTTAAAATTATATAATAATTAATATATTGTGCTTTGCATATTGTTTAATATCTTTAAATAATATTTATATGCATAAATATTTTTTATTACAAAATAAAAATAGTTAAAATTAATAAAAGTACCTTTTATTTTTATGTTGCTAAACAGTCTATTGTATGAAATTTTTTTAAAAAAGTTATTCTTTTAATTGACAGTCAAATATTGAACTGACTTCTTAAAACAACTCTTCTGACAAAAGCTCTACTGATATAAACTTATCCAAACAAGCACGTAATCGAAAAAGGAGAGTCGAAAAGCTTGAAAACAAGAAGAAGAGAATGGTAATTTCAACAAATGTATCAAGAAAATTACTTCTCTTTGAAGCAAACAGATAGGGAATGAGATATGATTATAAGGGCATTTGATGTTGAATTCGGAATACTAATGAAACTTTTGTCAACCTTGTGAAAATCATGAACTCATTGTAGGTTTAAGAAGTCGTCGGATATGGTACAAGCATGAAATCCGAAGTTGAAAGATTGGGAGTAGACTGTACTTTGGAGTCTTCGATTCGATGTATTCAGGTTTACGTCTTCTAAGAAACAAAGTTAGGTCAAATATATGACTCAGCAGATACATACAAACAAAAGATACATTAGGGTTTCTTCACTAAAGAAACGTTTTATGTGATAATCATCCCAAATTTCAAACCTCTTCTTTTCTTTTTTCTACTAAACAATAGTTTTGATGTGGTAGACCTTAATCTTGAGCTTATCGCAAATTGAATCGACAAAAAGTCTAGAAACTTAATATTTTTATTATTATATATTGCTACATTGTATTGCAAATTAGGAAACACATGACTTCGGTGGTTTAGACATGTTATGTGGAGATATCCGGACACCCTAGTAAAAAGATGCGAGAAGATCATATTTAGAGATTGTACGAGAAAAATAAGGAGGCCTAAAAAGAATCGGGAAGGGGTGATCAAAAAATATATGACAATGTTAAAATCTACCGAGAACATAACTCACAATAAAAAACTTTGGTATGTTAGGATTCGGTCTAAAGTATTCCTCGTAAAGAGATTCTGGTAGTTTTCTTATGTCTGTTAACTCTTACCTATTGTAGTTAGCCTAAGTGGTAATTACATAATAGTAGTAGTATTATTATTAATTTTATTTTTTGGATATTTTAATTCTAATTTTATTTTTATTTATCATTATTTACTTTTTATTTTTATTTTATTTTCATTTATTTATATTGGTCATTTAGATACATCTTCTCTACTAGTTAAGGGTAAGAATGCAAAGCGCAAGATCTCTCCGGACGTCGCATTTCTACTAGATATTATTGTTGTTGTTGTTGTTGTTATGTACTACATTATATTGCATCTTAAATTTTAATATAATTAGATTTGTATTATTTCTTAATAATTGGATCAGCAACTTATTCTATATAATGTCACAGTTAGATAATTTAAAATCATAAAGTATTAGCATATTTTAAATAAGGAAAGAAGTGGAAATAGGTGAATCTCAAACATCATATCACACGAGTACAACAGCTTCTTATTCATTGGAAGCAATTGGAACGGGACAGATTAGTTGTTCCAGTTGCAAGCTCAAGTGTCACATTTCACAGTCAATGTGTGACATCCATAAGTGGATTCGCTTGCGGTGCACAAGATAATCTTGTCCTTAGACAATCACTCCATGGTGCTCAACTCTATCGTAACAGATAATCACGAACTACTTACTTAAAACTGGACTATTGCTTATCAACATGTCTATCAAGAGAGTAATAGATATATAGATTAGCTTGTCACTCAGGGCGATCACATTGGTATAACATATTTTGATTCTACATCTATCGAGTGCTAACGTATTATATTTGAGGATATGTCGGAGAGCTGTTTCTCAAGAATTGTTTTGTAATCTATTTTGTTTTTATTACGAGTCTCCCTTTAATAAAAAAAAAAGTTACTTGCATGTATTGAATAAATTTAGACTTGATTGAATGTAAGGTGTAATATCAAATAATTTCAATTTTTAGATTAAAATTAAAATAATTTAATTTAATTTGATTTGATGAAGCCCAACTTTAATAAATCCCTATAAACGGGGATTTTGCTTAAGGATTAAATTGATTATTGAATAAAATTTAATAATTTTATAAACAATTAAAAATTTTATCCTTAATTATCAAAAAAATTAAAATTTAATTACAAATATATTATTAAATAATAATTAATTTGTTTGTTTTAATTTATAAAAACTTACCAATTTATAAAAATTGGTCTATTTTTAAAAATAAAAGTATTAAAATAAATATAATTTAAAATTAAATAATTTGAATTTTAAAATACATAATAAGAGAAAAAGGAAAACATATATTTTTTTAAGGCGCCGCCCTAAGGATCCGACATGTTAATGATTTCGAAGATCAAAATTCGAAGAACCTCTATAAAAGATTACAAGAAGAGAGGGGGCGGCGGGTGGCCAAAGGCTGTATATAGTATATACCGAATTCCATGCAATAATCATACCCCTTTCGAATCAAATTTCAACAAGTTGAATCCAATCTCATGATGATAGAGTGAGTCATCAGATATTTGATGATCCCACTCCTGTCCTGTCCTTTTGACTCTTTTCCATCGAATATATATATATACACACATATGAGTACTGAAAATTAAATTGATAGAATAAGAATTTTAAAATTTAAAAGTATTAAAAAGTAAACCTATATTAAACTGTAATAAAATTAATTAAAGATTAAAGAAAATTAAACAATTTGAAATAAAATTAAAAGAGAGTGTTCTTATTTATCGAAAAATTTAAAGTTTGATTATAAATTAATAAAAATTAATTTATATATTTTTGTTTATAAAAACTTATTAATTAACAAATTGATTTTTACAATAACAATTATTAAAATAAAAAATTAAAATTGAACTTAAAAATTATATTAATAAGATTAAATTGAATTCAATTTATACTGTTTGGAACAAACTCAGTAATATTAGAATTGAATTCAATTACACTGCTTGTAAGATAATTAAAATGAATTCAATTATTTCATATAACATTTTTACCCTTGACTAAAAAATAATCTTATTAAATAATAAACATTCACACTTACATAAATCAAGTTATGAACACCAATTTCATTATAAGTGATATTATAAAAATTCATTATTAAAATAAAAGGGAAAAATTAATTACACGTGACATTAGGCTAGACCGAATTAGGAAGATAATATAAAAATATTATAATTTGGAAGCTTAAAAATGCATAAACTACCAGTAATTCTCTTGATGAGAGGGGTTGTTTAAAGTGAAAGGGACTGCTTGAGGTGAAAAGATATATGATAGGACTAGATAGGTATTATTGGAAGGATATTTTCAACGTTGAAAAGAAAAATTAAAATCCTAATTCATAATTGAATTCCGATGCTTTTTCAAGTAAATTTAATTTATAAAAGATGACGGAGTTCAATTCATATATAAATTGAACCCATCACTTGTTTCTATTTCTAAACACTTGAAACCATTCCAAATATTCATTTGAAAGGCAATTTCGATTCAAAGCTCAAACTTTTGATTAATTTACGCTTGAACCTAACGTCCTTTCCAAACTGATTTACCGTACACTTGTGGCACAGAAAGCCCGCATACTTTAGCGGCGTTCTTAAATAGTTCTTCTGAGAGATTTGAATGGCCCAATAAGACCAATCCGTATGGTCCAAGTTACACCACGAAAATGTTATTCCTTCTTGTGGTTTTGCTTCACCGGAGCCGAACATTGATTCACATGGGCCGAAGTGTCTGCCATTAGGGTTAAAATACGAATTTTTTAATTAAAAACACGAATTAATTAAATTTATTTATTAATTGATTTTTAATTTTTTTCAAAGGAAGTAATTTTTAAAAATTCGTATAAAAGTTGCTTAAACTTTATGGTCTCCTTTGGTAATTACTAATAAAGAAATCGTAATAAAAAATAAGAATAGAAATGAAAAGTAAGAGCCGGAATAAGAATAAAATTATTGATTATGCGTGTTCGGTATAGCATCAAACAAACTTAATAGTTACACTAAAATTTGTTATTAAATATTAAAAATAATAACGAGAAAGTGTGTACTCATAATTCTTATATGATTTATTCTATAAATAATTAATTAAAATATTTAATATTTTAGAGACTCCCACAAATCTCATAAGTGAATAGAAAGTTGGATTTATTTTGGATCTCACCTAAATTGCCCCATCTATCTATCTAAGGAGAAGTTTTGTTTCAAACCCCGGTGTTAATCAATATTCAATTGATTGGTCTGAGGTTATCGACAAAAAATATTTATCTAAGTCACTTCCTTTTTTTTCGTCCAAGTTACTTTCTTTTCAATCCAGGTAAGTTAAGGAGTAAAAGGAGGAATTCGCTCAAGGAGAGACTCGTGTCTAATTAACTAGTTGGTGAGGCAATAGCTTACCAAGATGATGATCAGTTATTGATCCGAGAGGATGATCATCTACACTAAAATTGAGACACGACCCAGACTCCTACGGGAGGCAATAGTGAGAAATTTTTCACAATAAGTGAAAGTCTAACAAAGGTAACTCTTCCAAAATGACATCTCATTGATAGCTTGGATCTCTCAGTAGGAGACCTTCTTCGCCTTCCACCTTAGGTTCGCTAGAAAGACCCAAAGTCAATCTTAAGGAATAGTAAAACTTTATAGGGTCTTTAGTCTAACTACAAGACACATAACTCAATGTAGAGTTTATTAACAATAATTATTTATAGAATTATTTATTTTTAAATAATTTTATAACAAAATAAAATAATTATAATAACTTGATAATTTATAAAATAATTATAATAATTTGATAATATTCTCACGGTCATTCCGCGTCGTTATGTTGCACTCTCATTCCACGTCTTGGTTATCAAACGAGCTATACGACAAAAAGATTAGCCTATTAGCTGTCGTCGAATATTCTTTGGGAATTAGGGTTGGCTATGGCTTTCTATGTCTGTCGGACGTATAAATTCCGATATCTGCTCATTAACTGCTTCCAACTCGTCACTTCACCGTCTCTTTACGTACTAAAACTGTAACACCCGGAAGGACCAGAGTGTGAAAAAATGGAGCAAACCTTCATCATGATCAAACCCGATGGAGTCCAGAGAGGCCTTGTATGTTTTATATTTAATCCTTGTTTGATTTCTTCTCCTTGGGTCCTTTTTGAAGTGTTTGTTGGGAAATTCTTGTTCTTCATCATAGTTTTGTAGTTTGTAAGTTACGGGCTTGATTGTTTATGGGAGATTTTGATATGTGTGGTAGAGGAACCAACTAGAATCAATGTCTTGTTAGGCCATGAAACTTAGTTAATTCTGGTAATTTTGTCTTGGTGTAAGATTTATACAAGTCGGGTGGTTTATTTGTTGTCTGAAGCTCCTTGTCATCGTTTTAGACGAGAATGGTCTGAAATTCGTGTGTGGTTTGACAGGTTGGTGATATTATCAGCAGATTTGAGAAGAAAGGTTTCTCTCTTAAAGGTAATTTTGTGCTCTTATAATATATAGTTTGTATATATAATCAGCTGAATTATAAAAAGAGTGGAGAAAACAATTCAGTAGTAACTAAACCTCACTCTCTGAGGATCATCTGTCTTAGTTAGGGTTGGCAATAGGCTGTGTCGGGCTAAGTGTCAGTCAATTGGGGTTTTGCCGGTTGACTTGGGCCAGGATTGACTGGCTTATCATCCCTAGTCTTAGAAACTTCATCTTCTAAAGTGCCAAGATTGTTTCTTTCTGTTATGGTTGTGGGTTTCAGGTCTGAAGCTACTGACTGTTGAACGCTCTTTTGCTGAGAAGCACTATCAGGATTTGTCCGCTAAGCCATTCTTCAGTGGACTTGTTGACTACATCATCTCTGGCCCTGTTGTTGCCATGATCTGGGAGGGTAAGAATGTTGTTACTACTGGCCGCAAAATTATTGGCGCTACAAATCCCGCAGAATCCGCTCCTGGAACCATCCGTGGCGACTTTGCTATCGAAATTGGAAGGTAAACCTTTTCATATGTTAAGATAATGAGTTGACTAAATGAATCCTTCACAAGTTTTGTTCCCAAATTAGAATTTTCCATCTATAATGATGAATTGAGATGATTTTGATTGGGGGAAAATCATGTCGAAAACATTTTGAGTGGGCACTTGTTGCAGGAATGTTATTCATGGAAGTGATTCAGTTGAGAGTGCCAGGAAGGAAATTGCACTGTGGTTCTCCGAGGGTCCAGTTAACTGGGAAAGCAACCTGCATCCATGGATCTATGAGTGAACTGTTGGTTGTTTCTATTTATCTTTAGACATAATTGACGAACTTGTTTCCCATACTAGATAAGTTAACGCCGGTTGTACGGCCACCATGCTTCTTCTGTTAAGGAACATAAGTTACGCTTCATTAGCTTGAGTGTTGTTATTAGTGCTTATATACTTGAACTGGATGGGTTTTGTAACCATTGAACCATAGAAGGACACGGATGCGCCGCTGTTCAAATAATCCAATTCAGATATTGTACTTTTTAATTGACCACGCATTTAGACGTCTGAAACTTAATTCTGCTTTGGTGATCAAATGGTAAAGGCATGATAGGGGTGGTTTGAATTGAAAGGTTGTGATAAGTGTCCATGTAAATCATAAAAAGGTGTAATTGAAGTCTGCATTAGAAAGAAGGAACACCACAGGCAAGTACACTACTGTATCTGAATCAAATCTCAGTTAGTGTTGCAAGTAAACAATTTCATATCTTTCAAGCATATAAGTAAGAACGTCGTGGTCTTTAACAAGAAAGAATCTAAACTCAATCACAACTTTCTATTAAGTGGTTTCATTCTTACAGTTCGCCAGGTAAGTTTCTGCGTTCCTTTTTTCTGGTATAACAAACTCGGACAACTCAGCAATCAATCACTTTCTTTCCTGAGAATGGGGAGTTCAATGACATGGCTTCAGGTCAACTTATGACAAGGCAGCACACATTTAGTCATCGGAGACCCCCAAAAGAAGAAAACCAGACCCTTGTTATAAAGCTGTTACGAGACACTGAAATCTCCAACTCTATACTAACGAGCAAGAAGACTGTAAGATGGCAGATCTTCTAACCGTGTTACATCTTCAAACAAGAGCTCTTTTTCGAGTTGACGTCTCGTGGCTTTCATTACAGTCTGTCGAAGGGAACAATTTGAGAAGTGAACTACTGACTATACCATAAAGATATAAAGACATTCGCATCCGTGAAACGTTGATCTTTCCATTCAGTACAAGATTGCTAGTTATCAACAGTCATTCAGAAGTCGACTTGCAAAAAATTGTGCTAGAAAAGCAATTCAAAGACCATTTCGGCAAGGATACATTTTCATTCATTTACGAGGAAGTTCATGAGATATGAGAACGTACATTAAAGTCCATGTACGAAGCACGCATCGTAAGCCATAGATGGTCCATCAGCTTGAAAGTGATACAGTAGAAAAGATCAAAAGCTGACTCATTCTCTGAAAGGCAAAAACCAAATAAAAGTGAGCTATCCACATCATTATACCATATATTTTGAAGTGGAATCACCAAGATTATCAGTGTAATCAATAGGAAGACAAATTCAAGCAATTGAGCTTATCAACATTACCTGTTAGTAATTTCAAGAAAATTGCTCCAACTATTGTGCGTGGTTTGACTGTAACATTAAAGCATAAAATTAGTCTCCAGAACTAAAAATGAACTTTCTGTTCCTGATTGCTTAAACATAAATTAAATAGATAAAATAACACTCAAAACGTTCTCATGTGATTAAATGCCTTTTCCATTGGCATTGGTATAAAATGATTGGCATTGGTATAAAATGAAAGATAAATGGAAATCGAGATGTGTGTTGAAGTATGGTGATTTCGGTAACTATGAGAACTAGAGAAGTCCTGCTGATTTAGAAGATAACCTGCTTCAAGATCAAGCATTTGAATGAGCATAAAGGTGATATTCACACCCGCAACAGCAAAAGGGTATTCCCACACTGAACGATCACCATCTCGTTTTCTAAGAAGATCCTGAAAGGACTTCTGCATTGCAAAATAAGATATAAGATGACCACTGCTCCAAGATGACATAGCACACCGATGAACCTTATTTTGGCATTAGGACTAAATCTTGAACAGATGTTGCAAATAACGAAGAGTTAATGCAATAGTAGACCAACTAATAGGTTCATGTCCTGTCACTTAATATTTAGGACATTAACCTCCGATGGGACAAGTACTGTTGAAGTTCATGCCATTATATCCGCATTAACTGAACCATGCAAAAGATGGCATGCAATTACGAATCCTATTTCGAATGGATTATGTAGAAGCCCCAACAGTAAAAGAATGCTGCTCAAAAAATTAAAAGGGTATTGAATGGATGGATCTTTACTCGTACTAAAACATGAAGAGCATAGTGCAGAAACTATAAAAACATTCAGTTCAGATGGGAAAATTAAAAGCATCAAAAGTTCAACTCCATTTTCTAGGTCATCATTCATGAAGAGTGATGTTAGCCCTTAAAGTACATGGATTATGAAAAAGTTGAAAAAGATGACAAACCGGGAAATTCCTAGCAAAAAACAACAAGTTCTCCAATGATATAAAACCACCACCCCTGTAAAAGAAATCCAAATATCATCAAAACAACACGCTGAACAAATGGTGGAAATGAAGAGATGAAGATAAAATACGCCACAACTAGGTGGAATTATTCAGTCTACCTAAAATCTGTTGATGGATCTTTTCCTTGCCAACCCATTTCCTTCCACTGCTCAGATATTAAACTTCGAAGTTCTTCTTCAGGAAAGGCAGCATTCCACAAAGCCTTTAAAGCTTCCTGGAATAACGCACACTAGATATAAGATTTGAAACTGAGAGCCTGCTACCCTCCAAATAAGCAAATTTATTTCCATTCACTGCCAAAATTTTGCATCGCAACCAAAGGGTTAATTGGACCTCTGAGGATTGTCTACCTGGTGCTCGGGTATTGAACTATCATATGCAACATCCATCCTGCTTTGCAATCGCTGCAAGCATTCCTCCTGAAATCAACAAAACAGTATAGGACAGTAAGAATCAAAACAGTTCGAGATCTTGAGCTTTCATAATGCAATACAAAACCTAACAAATCTGGTTCGTGATGACTATGATCCTCAAACAATACATTAACATCTTACCTGGGAAGGTATAAAGAAATATCTTCATCAGCTACTTTGCCCAATATCATTGGCACTCTAAATGGAAACGCAAACAAAGGCTTTATGAAGAAACAATACCTGGGCAGGTGTCAAATCAAAGGAAGGACGGGCGTCATTGTCTCTTCCCTGTGCGCAAACACAAGAGAGACCACGTCCAAGCCATGCGGCTGATCCTGCCACAACCTCAGCTGTAAGAAAATAAATATTCCGTTAATGACACGACTTCAAGTGCCAACCCTCGTTACAAGGCAACAAAAGGATAGGTGCTGTTCTCCAGTTAGAGATATGAAAACTTCCAAAATAGAAGTTCAAAAGAGTAAGCCAAAAACATCTTGAGTCTCTCATAGAAATTGTGGTGTTAACCAAATGGGCAAAAATAACACACCAATACAACCAACCAAAACGTTCAGTTTAGATCCGAAATCAGCGGGCGAAGATTAATAATATGATCAAATTATGATTAACTGTTACGTACCAAAACATTCGTTTACCTCAGCAGACATGGAGCTATCGAGGGTTCTGACGGTAATCAAACTTAACCACTAGTGACTTTATCATACATCACAGAACAGAATTTTGGTGAAAATTTTAAAAAAAAACCATTAAGTGCTTCAGAACAGTAAATTTCTAGGCACTGAAAAAGTAGACTTGAACCAAGTGAGAAAAATCAGATTTGTTTAGATAAAAGAAAAAAATAAGAAAAAGAGAACAGAACATGGCAGAATAGTGAACAAATTACCAGAACTTGAATGGCAGGTATTGTTGCCTCGCTCAATACCTTGAGATATTCTCCTGACAGCTACAAATGATCCTCCTCTGTCATCCATTATACTTGCCTATTTCTCTCAATTCTTTAAATCCGTTTCAACATTTGAAGGAGCCCTACCCAGCTTACACAATCCACCACTCAAAACGATCGCGAAGCAACAAAACCTAACCAAAACTCGAAGAAAAAATTGTTCAGAACACTTGTGCAGATTCAAAAACAGCCAAGAACTTGTGTTCTAAAACTTAAGAATACAAAATGCAGCACGAATCTGCTCCGAACGGGATCGGCAACCAGCAAGAAGATACTCGGAACTCGAGATGCCACAATCTATGCAGATAACGAGAGATTCTATTTCAATTAACCAGAGCCTGACTAAAGAGCAAGTGATTCTCCAAAGACCGAAAGAGACTAATTGAAAAAGTAATGCAAAAGCAGAGAAGACTCGAAGGAGTAATTTCCAAGAAATTAGGAAAAGTTTTCAAGATCTGATAGGATCACTCCATGTCCATAAGAAATTACAGAGAGCACCTCTCTCTCTCTCTCTCTCTCTCTCTCTCTCTCCTTCTTCCTCCTTTTTAGTCACTGTTACTTTTGGAGGTGTTCTTTTGAGGGCTTTGTTTAGCAAGATAAGATTATCGTTAATCACCAAGATAAACTACAATTATGTACCTAATAAACAATGATTAAGTATTAAGCGAATCTTAACTGTAGTTAAATAAATAATTTAATTAAACTGATCCATTTTATTCGTTTTTTCTTGATTTAAAAAAAGCGGGAAATAGCTTAAGCGGGGAAAAAAGTTCACATGGGTTGTTGAGAAATGGGGTCCATGCGAGTGACGGCTCGAGTTCATTTAAGCGAGCTCCCACGACAACGTCGTCGTTTGTAGTTTGTACTCCTTCGTCCATGACAAAATAACTCCAAGTTAGGGCAACGGTCCACGCGCATGGGTCACCTCTTTTTTTCTTTTTTACGATTGAAATAAATATTTTTTATTTTACTCGATCATTAAAAAAATAAATCTATTTAATCTTTTAATTATAAAATTTTAAAATTGTTTAATTTTTCAAATCAATTTATTTTAATCATTATTGTTAAAAATTAATCAATCAGTTTTTATAAATTAATAAATTATTATAAATTAAAATTAATTAATTAATTTTTATTTATTAATTTTTTTAATTAAAAATATTACATGGCCGAAAAATTTAAAAAGACGCGCTCTATACCGGGTTGTCGCTAGCTTAGGATCGAAGATTTCGTCAGATAGAATTAGAGTTGGATTCTCTGGCAACGTACCATCTCATCTCTTCAGCGGAGAATCGCTCTCAAGCTTCCCACCCCATTGTCACAGGTATCCAAGAACTGCTCACGCGGAATTAATCTGTTGTTCATCGTCACGTTTATCGAGAGAGCAATAGATGTGCTGACTGGCTCGTCACACATGCCGTCTCTTCGACTATCGAACTTATTTTTTTTTCGATTTTATATACATCGGGTGCCACTATATACTCCTAGAAGATATATCAGGGTTCTGCTTCTCCAAACTAGTGTTATAATTTAGTTGTTTTTCCCTTTAATAAAAAAAAGTTCCTTTTAAGTAGATGACTCGTTAAAACCTCGAGTCTTCGTTGAACAGTTTTTTGTCTTCGGGAGTCAACTTTTTCTTCACCGGAAAACAAATTAAGAGAAAGTAAGAATGAAAAATGGTATACTAATTTCAATTGTTTTAATAAATCATATTTTAAAATTTTAAAATTATTTAATTTTTAGTATTAAAATTTAAAAATCTTAATTATTAAAAGATAGATTTTATTAAGCCTATCGGACTATGTCGTTTTTTGCTTACACGTGGCTTCACCTACAATATATCCATAATCTAGCGGTTCGTTAGTTGTTTTAAGATTGGGCATAACGTTGTCTGACCCAGTCAGAATTAAAATTAATTGACTAGATTTAATTTTTAATCTATTCAACCCTTCCACGTCGAGTCGATTTGACTTCTAAAATTCAAACATGACTCAATCCGGTATTACCATTTCTAGAATTCATGCTTGATTCGACTAAGTATTATGCCCCTTTTAAGAAGAAACATTCTTTTATGTATGATTCATAGTTGGACTTGTACACATCATGTTTTAAATTTATGAATTAACGTCAACATTACCAGAACAAAATTATCATGGGTAGCATTTTATATGATCTATTAACGAGGTCCTTCCAACATTTCAGATATTGTTTTGTACCGGTTAGTACCGACCAATACGTATCGTTCCGGATCAAAATTGATACGAAATAGAAGGTCAGTTGTATCAGATTTAAATATCAGTAAGTACTGATAAGTATTTAAAACGTCGGCTAAATATCGATCAGTACCGAAAATTTAAAAAAATATAGAGGTTATTTTGTAAAATTTTCAAAAATTTTAAACTCTCCCTCTCTCTCTCCTCTCCTTCCCCCATTTTTTTTCAAAGTTTTTTAATTAGTTATTTTATTTATTTTAACTTTTATAATTATTGTGAATTTTTAATTT
>JAOQMP010000009.1:30267283-30278249 GCA_027563575.1 Erythroxylum pedicellare | reverse complement strand
TTATATAATTTTAAACTATATGAAACATAAATAAAAATATATTTAGCCAAATTTTTTATATTGATTATAACATAAGTAAAAATAATATTAAAATATATTAAAAAGTCAAATAATATTATGTATCTTTAAAAATAAACGTGAAGATGAGTTTGTGAATATAGTGAGAATTATGTGAAAAATATAAGGACAAAAGGGACAAAAAAATAGGTTCATTAATTAATCTGAAAAATCTATATAAAAAAGCCATTTGAGATGTTCTTTTTTTAAACTCTAAATTTGAGCTTCTCAAAATATTATATTTTGAAAGTAAAAAATATATATATTTAAAAACAATTTTTTATTGTATTATTAAATATTATTTTTTAAAGACTTTTGTTACGGAAAAAAAATGTTTAATCTCCTAAAAGTTAAGCCAAACGGGAGGATAATATACTTTGGACCGAAGAACCGAGTTGTCCGCCTCTGCGCCAACCAATCAATTCGTCCGTACATTTTAATAGGCTTAAAACTAAAAAAATCGGTTCTCGTTATCGTACGCAATTGTTTTATGATATTGATCTCCTCGACAGGTCGTTTTCGGTTTTCGAAGAGGGCACGAGAATTCCATCAGGTATCGGTACTTGAACACAACAGGCTAAGGGAATAAGAATAACAATAAGATACCAATTCTTGGCATAGATTTTGTCAAACGTAGACGTGGCATCCATGTCGTATCTATCAACAAAGTGCTTTTTCTAATAAGTGGCATTTCGGTTAGGGATAGCCAAATGAGTGAATAAGGTTCGATGAGAACCGAATTTCAGGTAGAAGTCGAATTTGAAAACACTTTCATAAATGGGGACAAGTTAGATACTTCTAATATAATATTAGAGTCAGTTTATTTCGATAATTTGAGGCGGTGTCCAGTTATGTCCCTTTGCCTAATATGTTTATCAAATTTTCAGTCCTACTTTGAATTGAGAGGAGTGTGTCAGGAATCCCACATCGGACAACTATTAGGGTATTTAATAATTTATAATAGTCCTTCTCTTAAGCTAACTTTTGAGGGTGAGTTAGACACTTTTAACAGACACTGTTTAATTTATCTAAGATAATAATATTTTCGAATGAAAAGAAATTGAGTAGGATCATTTTCTTTTAATTTTAAATAATGATTAAATATTAAATATTTTAATTTTTATATTTAATTTACCTTAAACTATTGTTATTAAAAAAATGGTCGAATATTAATTTTTAAAATTAATCAATTTTTATAAACTAATTAAGTTTATTTAATAATTTATTTTTTAGTTATATTTTAAATTATTTAATTTTGTTTAATTTTAATTATATATTAGTTTTATGTCAATATAATTAAACCTTAGACTTTTTAATTTTTTAAAATATTAATTTTGATAACTGAAAATTAAAATTATAATAGTGATTTATTTAACATTTTTAATATATATACATTTGATGGATATTAAAATATTTTTAATTTATTATTAATTATTAATTATTAATTAATTTTAAATACTTAATTTATGAATTATTACATCAAAATGTGATTCCGTATGTTTCAATCGATAATAATTTTTTTTTTTTAAATCCAACGTGCAGCCTAGTTATCGACTCCTCTGTTGTTGGTGGCATCGCCGCGTGCCTGTGTGTACATTGGAAGCACTCGCTTTTAGTAATGGTCAATACGCGTTAATCTCCAATCCAATGAGTACCTTGTCAAAAAGAGGCATGATGTTGCCGCCACCTCCGGAGGAGGATCGCACAAAAATGACACAGGGTTAATGACACAGACGATGTCTTACCGGGTAAGTGGCAATGCTATGCTCTTTCGCTATATTTGACAGCTCGAAGTGCATTAGTGAAGTTGTGGTTGAAAGTATGTTATCCACAGTTTGTTAAAGAGGCACGATAAGATAAGTAAAGAATGTCAAAAGGTAGAATGTCCTTATTGTTGCTTATTTTATTCTACATGAGGTTGGACTCTGAGCAGGTGTCCTGGGCCTCCTGGCTAATTGATTAAAGCTTTTCTCGGGCCAATAAACCAATCTACACCAGCAATTTGCATGAACTAAGCGTGTAAAGGACACACAAGTTAGTATTGGGCTAAGGTAAGGAATAACACGGTGTTCGTGCCCTTAACTAGTGAATTCTGCGATTTCCCACCAATAAGAATCATCTTTACCCTCAGGTGAGATCTCATTTTCTCGGTTCTTTAAAGATGCAATCAGAATGTATTCATCTCCGCAAGTCCTTAACCACCAATCCGAGGTTGGGTTTTCACCAAACCCTCGAATCCTTTTTTGTTGGTTCAAAACTTCCAAAACCAAGCTCTATTTAATGGTAATATATAAGTAGCAATGAACATGTTGGATTGTATATGGAGTATGTGCGTATAATTTGTTACAAGGAATTTGAGATCAAACAAGGAATTTTGAATTTACATCACATTTCATCCTCATTTTATCAGAGGAAACGAACGAAGCAACCGCAGCTGGCTGGACCTTGGCAGGTGTTTAAGGTGAGTGCTATGCCAGTATCAGTACTTCACGAGGAGATGGTAATCAAAGACGGTGGTGGTGCTCCATATGATAACCTATGTCCAGAGACCTTAAAGAAGAGAAGCTTGCCTGAGAGTTGCATTGACACTGTTCTTTGGCTTGTCGACATAGGGGGTATCCTTTGCAATGGAGTTCGCTGATATTCAGGTAAGGATACGGGAAGCTCAAGGAAGTCAGGTGGAAAACTGAGGTAAAGAGAAGGTGGTCTGATCCACTCCCAGTATAAACTTTTTTCCCTTCCTTTTGGATGAAGAACCACTCGTATATACATTTTTTTATACAGAATCTTAGCACTTTAGGTGCCCATTACGCAGAGATTGGCACAAAATTTGTATCTAGCGACTTCTAGCATATAGATGCATTTCAAGCCACATTTACATATACCCTATATCACGATTTCCAAAATGCAGAACCGCAGATGAAGGAGAACTTTTAATAAGCATCTTTTTTCTCCCAAAGTTTGGATATATAAAGAAAGAAGCAAGTGTTTTGACACAGAAAACTATGGGACATTCAAGACCAATACCTTCCAATCCATATAATCAATCTCTAATCCCAGAGATAGCAATGCCCATAAATTCATACAAAGCCTCAGAGAATCTCTAATCCCAGACGCTCATACGAGTTACTAAATCCTGACAATGATTACAAGCTGCTTAGTTGACAAGTATGGTGGCTTTTAGATAGGCTTGATCTTGAAGTGAAGAGATATGAGGGAGAAGACAAAGCACTTCAAATCCTGCAATCACATACAGTAAGGAACCAGCCTCAACCCTCTTACCCTAGTCAATAAGGAACCAAACATAAAATAATTTGGAGAAGATCCTTAGTTTTAGTTCCAATGTCTCAAAAACTAGAGCACTATCTAACATTAAGTTCGCTATCCCTCCTACTTGTTTTCATAAATAAACTTTCCAGGTTTGTGTTCTCAGAATGCCTCCATTAATCTCACATGGTTTATGGTATTATCAAATTCTGAGCAGCATTCTAAGTAAGCATATGGTACCTTTTACAAAGTAAGTACACAATACTGTTTCAATTGCAGAAAAGTTCATCTTTACAAGCATAAGAACTCGGGGAAGAAACAAACCTGAACAAGATAATAGAAGATGCGAAGGCCTTCGGGATCTCTACTACTCTGAACATCAACAAGTGATCCAATCTTCGAAGTAGTGAATGAAATATGCTCGTTACCCATAACAATCTCCAGCTCCTGACGCCCAACTCGGTCAGGCTCTGGCCAGTTGTTATCATCTTCCTTCATAATCTATGCAAACCAACAATTTTCACCCATAATTAATCACAAGTAGTATAAGCACTTCCATATTCACTGCTCACACAACACATAAAAAGATCTTTTTCTTTCTAGGTCAAATTCCAAGGGGGTTTCAGAATCTAATAGCTGTCAGGATTTCCAATTTTCAAATCTTTCTGAACCACAGCAAAAACAAATGTTTAAAAAAATCCCTAAGAGACAGAAAATCAAGAACCTCGCTCTCGGAGATGATGCGGCGGCACTCTTTGAGGACTGCCGGAGTGAGGAAGACCTCCTTCCGAATCATGGTGTCGTTCTTGTAGTTGGAGTTGTTGGCGTAACGGAGCTTCCCATCAGGCCTGAACTCGAACTCCAGAAACTCGTGTCCAAATTTACCCTTGTGACCCACGTAGTATCTCAGGTAGAACTCTTCACTAGCTTCTTCCATCGCCATGCTCAATTGCCAAAATTTGCAGATTTGCCTCTTCGCAGAGCAATGTAAAAGGCCTCAGGCGGCAGTTTTAGCCTAATTGCGCCGACCTCAGAGCCCAAAATGGGCTTTAGATTTCTTGGGTTTTACTTAATATAATTATATCATTTAGTGGGTGCCACTTAAAACGACAATAATACCACGCCATTTCATAGAAAGAAACGACATGAGTAGTAAGGAGAATTCTTGTAATTCGATTTTATATTTTGATAACTATAATATTTTTTCATAATATTTTATTAAATATTTATCTTTTTTAATATTTCTTTTAGTAAAAAAATGCAAGGAGATACTAATTAAGAATATAATTATAAAAAATAATTAGAGATCGGAGTTTGACATAAAATTCACGAGTCAAAACTGTTCAACTCTTTAATCTAATATAATATTATTATAAGTTTAAGTTTAAACTTTTCGAATTATTTAAACTCTGAAAGTTTCGGGATCAAGGTATCATTAGTCGAATAAGACCCTGGCTAATTCACTTAGTCTACTTGACGCTCTTCAAATTCTTTGGACCATTTATTCTGTTCTTTGTACCATTTATTCTGTTCCAACTCTGCTATACTTTATCTCAGCTATATATTTATGTAGATCTTACATAAATATATACTACATAAATATATAGCTGAGATAAAGTGGAACAAAATTAGAACAAAGTTGATGATACAAAGAATCACGTCCTGACGAGCGTTACGGAGACATCGTAAATTGGTCTGCGGAGTGTGCTTACACACTAGGCTGCGCTTTCGACGGAGATTGTTAAAACTACATTATTTGGGACATGACTCGAATTCGTAGTCAATCCTATTGTCGACAAGAGCTCATTATTTTTGTATCCGTATAAAATAAGTTCATATTTAGTAACTCAATTCTTAAACTTAAGTTACATATTATAAATTTAGATTAGATTAATCACGTTTCCAATCTGAATTCATCCGGTCCCTATAGATTATGGCTGTGATTGCAGAGCACTGGTCCATAGCTCTCCTTCAAATCTAATGATTATTCAGCATGTAATGGCATAGACAATAGATCACACGATTAAAATACAAACAAACCAACAATTGATAAGCACTGCCTCTTCGCTAGCCCATAAATCCAACCATTGTTCCTAATACAAGCATCGAACCAAGCACCAAAACGTTCATGCTACTCCAAACTCCAGCAGCTCCATTGAAACCTGTAGGTTCCGAGACTGTGCTGGTGGAACGTGATGGTGGTGAACCGCTGGCCGGAGTAGTCGACGAAACTGTTGGAGTAGTACTAGTAGGGGTGGTGGTGGAGGTCGGAGTAGTGGAAGAATCAGTTGGAGAAGTAGGGGTAGTAGTGTCGGCCGGAGGACTTGGGGAGGTGGTCGGAGCGGGGGTTGCTGAGTCTACGTTGATGGATAGCTTCATGCCCCCACTGCAGTGACCGAGGGCTGGACAAATGAAGTACATCGGACCAGCCTTGGACAAGGTTATTGTCGTGGCTCCGTCGTTGTACGTCTGGATTGCGTTGCTCGAACTGCAACCGTCGTAGTCGCTCTTTGATACTTCCGCCACCTGGTGGGAGCTGCTGTCGTAGTTGAACACTGTAAGATTCAAAACCAAATCTTTAATCAATGTCTGTTCGGGATTATAAGAGTTACCCTTATAAGTTACATCCCATGAAACTCCGTTTCTTGAACCTTGTAAGCTTTTTGATGCTCATTCATTAATCGTTACCAAGTAGAATAGAGCTTACCAAGAGTATCGCCAATATTGAACTTTTCACCAGAAGCCCAAGTGGAATAATCACCGAACTGGGTCCAACCAGTGCTTCCACCCACCGTGTGCTCCGCCGCGTAAACCGCCGCTGGAGTGGCCAGCGCAAGAATTAGAAGGGCAGTTGCAATAGCCATTTGGACAAGCCTTCACTAATGGTATAGGACAGGACGTCGACAGGATTTTGAAAGTGTAAGTAAGTGTCACGAATGTGCTGTGACAGGTTGTGTCTTATATAGACAGCTCGTGTTCGTGAGAACTGAGAAATTTATAATTGAAAGAAACAAGCAGTAGGTAGCCAAAGGCCATTCTTTGTTTTATGATAGTACCTAATTATTTAAAGTAATGTAGCTGTTAACTGGTGGTTCTTCCCCCTTTACCTAACCATTGTGAAATTGAATATTCTTTTATAATTTATAGGTATAATTTTACTCCGACTTATTCTTTAAATTGAATCGAATTGAGTGAAAAGAGTTGGAATAGATTAAAATTTGGGCAACTAACTAAAGATTACCACTACAAGAAATCCGTAATTTACCGACCGAAAACAACGACGACGGTAATATAAATTTTCGACATAATAAAACAACAAACAATGATGTCATTAATACGGTCATAGGTAAATTTAATGATGGACTTTTTATGTCCCTATCTGTCGGTAAAATTTATCAACAAGATTGTTTCCGTCGATAAACTTGCCGCTAAATAAAGAAGAGCGGTTGGTAAATCGTAGTTCAGATAATCGCAAAAGGTATTAATATTACTGACGCTACCTTAGGACCGTTAGAGTTATGGCCGCCGTTCACTGAGGCTTTGGTCGCCGGCTCCCCTGTCATCAAGTCACCAACTTCCTTGACCTTTCGGCACTAGGCAGGCGTCAGCCCCCATACATGGTCTTACGACTTTGCGAAGACCTGTGTTTTTGGTAAACAGTCGCCCCGGCCTGGTCAATGTAACTCCCTTTGTAAGGAGACATCCTTCTTCTGGAATTACGGGGCTATTTTGTCGAGCGGAAGAAGAAGAACGGTCGGTAAATAAAATTAAAATTAAAAAAATTGCGCCTCACAGGGTAGCCTAGTGGTAGAAAGGGGGAGAGGATTGTGTGCGGTCATGGGTTCGAGCCTTGGAAGGAGCAGCTTTTATTAAGGTGATGTAATCTCCTGGTGATGAAGGCCTGTCCGTTAGAGCAGGTATCTCTGATACTATCTAAGATCAAACCTGGATTTACCTATCTATGAGTCTGAGTGGGTGACTCATAGGTCCTAGATAGTCGGATCAAGCCCGGACCTGAGTTAAAAAAAAATCGGCATTAAATTTTATTTTATGATCTTAATATTGTTCTGCCTCTAGAAAAACAAATTAGCCTCTCGTTATAAATTGCTTCTCATTTGTGATCTTTAACACATATAATAGTGAAAAGTCAAGCTATTCGAGATCTAATACTTGGCCGTTACAAAAGCCACCTAATTATACATTCATAAGAAGCATCATACCCACTTTCACAAGCTTTGCATCATTTAAAATTGTGTTGGTTTATATTGAGCACAATGATTGTCACCTATTTGATTGACTTTGAACACATGACCAGTTAGGCCGGGTTGTTGGGTACTGAAATTTATACTATACATGTGTTGGTTGCTCTACTAAGATTCCAAGTCAAAGCATTCCAAGAAAAGAGGGCAATTATGTAATTGGATTGAATACTAATATCTTTATATTTTAATAAAATAAATTGTTTTTTTAATGATTTTAATATATTAATAAAGAATAACAGTACATTGAGTCGAGTTCAATTTGATCTTTTTTTTTTTCGTTCGAACCAGTTTAATATAATGTCTTAAAAATCATATTGAAAAGATAAAAAAGTTTATCTAATATTAGACCGTCGTGAAATTGACATATAATAAAAATTGAATAAATTGAATAACTTAAAATAAAATTAAAGAAAAAGACTATCTTTACCTACAGAAGATATTGAAGTTTGATCGAAGAAAGAGAATATCAAATAAAAACTAATTAATTTATTATAATTTATAAAAACTAGTTAGTTTGCAAAAATCAACCTACTAATTAATAAATTGATTAATTTTTAATAACGTCAATTACCAAAAAAAGCTCAAATTTTTGTTAAAATTTGAATTATAGCCCGAATTTTAAAAAGTAATAATAAAATGTAAATTTTTTTTTTCAATTCTAACACGAGCTTCAAAAATTAGCAATAAAATGTTCAAACTTTCAATTTTTTCAATTATAGCTAAAATTAGTATTTCCGTTAAGTTTGCTGACGTGTCTTGCTATGTGTTTAAGAATCCTTAACTGTTAATACATGTCAGTCAAAATTTACACAACAAATGAAGATTAATGAAACGACGTCGTTTCATCGTATAACTAAAACGATGTTATTGTGTAAAAATGACTTAAATCTGATTACGCAGCCTCAACGACTTTACACTTTGATTTAAGTTTTCTTTCTTATTTCCAGTTTGTTCTCTCGACGCCCTTATCCTTCGATTTTCAAATTACGCAGCCCCGACATCCTTACATTAAGAGCATTAAAAGAACGAACTAAAAATTAAAAACTTACTGGTGTAGTACGTTGTAATGTAAGAGTAGTTTGGGGCATCAAAAGAACAAAAAGAAAACAAAATTTTAAGGACATCGGGAGAACAACAGATAACGTCGGGCTAGAATTGAAGAAAATTGAAAGTTTGAACATTTTATTGCCACTTTTTAAACTTTGGGCTAAATTTGAGAAAAATTGAAAATTTTGAAATTTTATTGTTAATTTTTAAAATTCGAAATATAATTAAAAAACTAACGGAAGTTTAGGTTTTTTTTAATAATTAGTTTTTTTAATAATAAGAGTTATTAAAATAAATCAAAATAATAAATTAAATGATTTAAGTTTTCAACGATTGGATCAACTGAACTAGTTTGATTTTTTAACGATTGATTTAAGATTTGATTAGATTCATAGACCCTCTCAAATCTACGTCTAACTTGAGCTCTCGTGAACTCAAATTTTTTATTTTTATTTAACCTATTATTTATATGTTTAATCATATATTGCATTACTCTCAAAACAATAGGTATAATACATAAGAGTGATGATGAATTGTAACGAAGTCCAATATAAAGATTTGCCTGCACGTAACAACATACAGAAGCATCTCTAAGCCTTGTATATAGAACTAGTTAAATTCTGTTACTATTTCGAGATCCTTCGTTATTGATGCTTCTAATCGAACTGATTGAAAGGGCTCTCACTCCAATAAAGATCACTAGCACCAATTGCATCTCGTCTTATTGCGTCCCAAGCGTCTTGAAGATTGATGTTAATGTCATTACCTTCGACCTTCTGGTTCTCCAAGTTCTGACCAGAAGCCAGATTGGTACCGTCAGAATTATTTTCTAGCTTCTCCTTAAAATCCATGAGCTTCTGTTCCAAGTAACCTATTGATTCTTTCAAAGCATCTTCTGATAACCCCTCAAGCCACTTGGTCAGTTCCTGAAACTTGTTCGCCACAACTTTTCTCTTCTTCTTCTCCAATCTCCTCTTCTTCTCTACCAAAGTGTCCATCAACGTGAGCTTACGCTTGTTCTTGGGTTCAATTCCTTTGAACATGGTTATGGAACTCCTCAATTGTTCTCCGTTCTCAGGCCATGTGTAGAGAGTTCCGTCATGGGAGTAAATCACTATCGAAACAGAGACTCCACACAACTTCTGGAGCTCGTTAGCTTTCTTGAACAGTGTAGGCTGTCTCTTCAAAAAGCTGCTAATTTTGGTGACTTTGTCGTCCCTCCGTATCTTACTGATGAAGTTATCCTTTCTCGGCACTTTACCACCAACAGACCTCTTCCTTTGGCCGGTTTCCTGCAGCAGCCATTAATGAACGTGAATACCGACATGACTAAACCGCAAAATCATATATCCATGAAACTGAATTGAGTAAACTTACATAACCAGAAGAAGCAGGATGGTGGGCATTGAGATACTCGTAGTTTGAGTGAAGTGTTGGAACCATACTTGTAATGGGGATGTTGGCTTCTGAGTTTTAGTGATTGAATAGCTACTTGGGCATGTATATATATATAGAAGCCAAAACAGTTTTCCTAGAGGGCACGGAACTTCCCATACAAAAATACAAATAGAATATTTTTATTCCCAAAACAGAAAGATTTTCACTTTAAGGAAGGAAGATTTCCACTTTAAGTAAGGATTCGATTGACGAAGCTTCTCCGAGTTAGTCCAATTCAACCTTTAACAGAAGTAAGCCTGCCAAAGAAAAGGACTTGGTCGAAGGGAGTAGAGAAGTAAGGATAGTTTCTTCCCCAAGTCAAGATCCAGGAAAGAAGGGAAGTTCGCCCCGGGTTGATTCTTTACCTAAAAAAGAATAGAAGTCGGATTCGCTAGCCGAGTTTGGTTTGAGTTGATCGTGACCAAACTTAACATTTTTTTTTTCTTTTCCTTCCAAAAATTTTGTATTTTAGATTCGATTTGAAGTTAGACGATGTTTTTTATTTTTAAAATTTTAAAATATATTTAATTAGACTTGATTTAGTTTCTTTTAAAGCGTCTAAATTCAACTAAATATGAATTACTGCAAGAAAGCTCGGGTTTTATTTAGTTTCTTTTAAAGCGTCTATATTCGACTAAACTTGAGTTAGTGTAAGAAAACTCGGGTTTGGATAGACCCAAACTTAACCCAACCTATTACCACTTCTGAAAGTAACTTTAATGTTATGATGCTAAATTATTAAATTAATGATTTCTTATTTACTTTTTGTTTTTTTATATTAATACAATGCACAGTTGTTATTTTCAAGTAAATTATTAAGGACATTCATTAAATTATATATAATTTTTTATATATTTAACAAATTAATAATTCAAAATTAAGCAATAAATTATAAG
>JAOQMP010000009.1:30233601-30246742 GCA_027563575.1 Erythroxylum pedicellare | reverse complement strand
AATTAATTATATTGTTGTTAATTAATTATTAATAATATTTTAATTAATAGTTTCTGGAATCCAATCAAATGAAGCACAAGAGAGTAAGAAGTAAAGTAATTCAAAGAATGAAAGAATAAAAAAGCAAAACACTACCTCAAGCTTCAATGTAATTAAATTCTTACACTTAGAGAAGTGAATTCAATTTATAAAAAAAATGAGTTTCAATTACATGCATGAATTGAATTCATCCAATTTTTATGTTTCCAAATAGTAGCTGAGTTGAATTCAATTACCTTTTCCAAACGGGCTGTAAGTTGTTTCGGATGATGTGGGCTTCTACAAAGTTTTAAGCCCGACCCGACCACATAATTAAGTTACTCTCTTTCGCGCTCAAAGTGCATTCGTTCAAATTTGAAGTGAACACATTAGGTTCTGGAACAAGCCAGTTAGATGCAGTAACCTTCTTTATCTCTCTAGGAAATATCCTTTTGAGCTCATATCTCTCCGAGAACTATCCCGTCCATCACATGTCCCCGATCTTTGTAGTTATCTTCATTTTCAGTTATTTTCATCTCTGTTCGTCTCTGAGTGAGTTCTTACCGGCGGTAATTTGGGAGATATGCCAGTGTAACCTAGCCGGAGAGATATCGCACTCCGGTGCCAATGCGTCCTACCGCGATAGTGCTTCCATGCCTTCCTCATAGGAAGTTTCAGCTTCTTCTAGCTCCTTCCGTACATTTTTCGCATCTATATGTATATCCTCTTGGATTCACACACGGTAGTTAGGGCCGCTAGTTAATCCTCAGGTCATATTATATGTTTAATAACGATAAATCGGACACTTAAATAATGATTTGGATTCTAAGCCGTAGGATATGGAGTTTTCTTTTGGATCAATTTGATTTAGATTTATTATACTCTGTAATTTCTGTTACTGCCTATCGTGGACAAACTAATTTTTTACGTAGATATATACATGGGATTATCGATTTGGTTTTCTCTCGTGGCTGTCAAATATTGTCAAATTGAGGATTTAATTTAGTCCGAGCTTTAGGATTTGAGTGGGGACAATACAATTTGAGTTTGGCAGATTACTATTTCTCTAACTTTAATTCTTCACAGATGCAATAGAAACCACCATGAACGTTCTCGATTCTGGACCAGCAAGTAAATGAGTCTTGAATATGCTTCGTTGCCATACTACTATCACATGTGCTTGTCTGTATCACGTCCGGGGAATGACTGAGATTTAATTTCTGTTTGACTTGTTTTCTTGTGCTTGGATTTGGTAAGCTTGAAATTTTTTTACTGTAATAGAAAGGCTTAGATTGGTGACCTACGAAGAAAATCGACAATTGGACCAAAAACATTGTTTTACCCACGAGCTTATGTTTTCAAATTTCATTCAATTGGTATGTCTTTGGTTTAGTTGTATATACATTTAGATTGACTTTGTCTTTTCTTTCTATGAGATTGCTTTATAATCATAGCATGCCGTGATGTTAATTGATTCCTTGTCTTGACGTAAGTGATCAACATACCATTTTAATGTCTATCATATGCATAAACTTATAAAGTAACCTAAGTCCATATTTTTCTCATTGAGCTGGTCATTGTTTTGTTTTTTCTCAAGTAACTTTGCATATTAGAAGTGCATTCTGATTGCAGGGTCCTTACGCATCTTTCTTAATAGTTTCCTACATTGAAATGAACAAAGATGATCTGAACTGGCAATCCTATCGACCATTGGGGTTGTAATCACAATTATAAATGTTGTACTATATATGGAACTGTCCCCTGGATCCATTAATCCTGTTCAGGTTTAAAACTTGATTATCATGTGAGTTTTTGCTCAAACGTTCTGAAAACTTTGATTGGCACAGATCAAATAGTTATTGATGCTTGTGCTTTCAATATGTTGTTCATGATTTTTGGTGGATAGAAAGTTATCAGTTTCGTCTCTAGACAAACCACTGAAAAGATGATCCAGCAAATTTATTGCTGGGGTTCTGGGACTCTTTATAGTACAGGAATTACTCTAGGGAAATTGGATGACAAAGTAGTTATAAAAATCTAATATGAATATACGCTCATTTCTTAATTTCTGTGGTATTGCATTAAGCTGATTGTGTTACATTGACTTCTGCTAGTTGGTCTGCCCTTCTATTGACAAACAAAACGTCTTTCCAATTAACTGTTTGTGATTGCCAATCAACTTTGTTTTTGTTTTCCGACAGTGGTTCCCAATCATGTTGTATTTCTTACATACTGTTGAGCAAGAAGGAAAGTGCATTAAACTTACATTTTTTTTGGTTTATTTAACATCTAGATCATATTATTCAGATCTTTCTGTTGCAGAATGTTCATAACGTGACAGACGGAATGTTTCAATAATGAGAAACAATGCTGGCGTAGTCAGATACAGATTGACGAATATTCCGAATACGGTACAAACCCTTTGGCCCAATTAAATTAATCAGGTCCCTGGGGCAAAACTTAGTCGCACGTTAAAGCCCACTAAAAATTATTAGGCCTAACTAACGGGCTTCTGATTGGGCCTTTAAAGCCCACATTTAAAAACTGAAGGCCAGATTAAAGCCCGTTAAACATTAATTTAGCCCAATAATAGGCCAGAATAAAACATATGCCCAGTTAAGCCCGCATTGGATCCCATTAATCAAAACTTAGGCCCAAATTAAGCCCATTAATCATTAACTTAGGTCATTGACCATCATTTACTCTCTTGTGACCCATAAATAATATTAAGGCCCAAAATAAATCCCATTAAGATAAATATATCTAAAAATTAAAGCCCATTAAACATTAACCTAGGCCCAAGATGAAGTTACTAATCATTAAACATCATTTAGCCAAATTTGTGGCAAATTGTTACGATGTGGCCCGTTAAACTGGGCCTAATTAAAGCATATTAAACATTATTTGTCTAAATGGCCCGTTTCTGGAATCCATTACACGTTAATTAAGTACTTGTTAAAGCCCATTAAGCATAACCTAGGCCCATGTTAAGTCTCATCAAATATTACTAATTTGGGCCTAAGTCAAACTGCTTAACTTTATGCTGTTAACTTGGGGTCCGTTATACATTTATTAGGTCCTCATTATAGTCGAGCAAAACTTAGGCCCATTCAATATTACAGGCCCATGTTTAGACTAACTCAAGTGAAAACCAGTTAAATAAATTGTCCCAAGCTAACACATTTACTTAATGTCAGCCCAAGCTAACACATTTACTTGTTTTCGGCCCAATTATAACGCCCATATAATCTTCTAGACCAATCTGAAGTACCTTAAGTTCAAATACCCAAGAGCCCATTAAGCTCCTACCTCAAAGCTGAAGAACCGAAACTTTACTCCACCGGATTTCTAATCAAAATAAGACTAATCAACCCATCAACATCAGCAGCATTTCATGTATTCGATAATGAAACCGGGCAAAGATATGTGAAGGGAAGTGCTTAAATAGTTTAATAAGCGCAAATTATCAGATCATTATATATATCACTATAGCATGGCGTAGCAATCATTCGGAGAGGGAGACCACATTGGAACAAATGGAACAGCTAAATATACATAATTGGAGAGAGAGAGAAAATTTAAGAACCGACCGAATTATTGAAGTCATTTGACTCTTACCAAAAATATATAAGGGCAGTAGTAGTAAAGATAGTAAGAGGGTTTCCGCGAATCTCACTTCACTTGCCACCCAAGGTTGGGAAATGGCCAGGATCTTCAATGGAAGGGGCTACTGCTGTCACATTGCTAGTTAAATCTCCTCCTCGCCCTTCTCCTCTTGCACTACTACGCCCTCCTCGGCCTCCTCGGCTCCTACCACGACCACCCGGGCTATAGTATCTTTCTCCTTCCACTGGCTTTAAGAAGTCATTAATGCTTACCGACTGTAACACATGAGAAGGAAATCAGAATAAAGACTTAAGACAACAACTGAGCTATTCATATATGGCAAAGTTCAGGAAAGTTTCTTATTATCGATTATAAAGAGTTATAATTGTACACCTTCTTAGCCTTCTCATCCCTCTCAGATGCTTCTTTGCGCTTATCCTTGTCAGAACCCTTTGATCATCAAAGAACAATTAGAAAAAGGAAAGACAAAAACCATTTTCTCTTAAACATATTTAACGGTCAAAATCAAAAGATAATATTGATCTTTACAAGTTTAATGAAAACGTCATCAGTGCCCTTCTTGCTTGAAAGCTGCTGCATGGACTCAAATTCTTTAGCGTCGACCTTTCTTTCTTCAGTCTTAAGTGCCTGCAAGGCCTTCCTCTTCTCTTCGAGTAGCTTTTCATACTCTTCAAGAGTCATCTCCTAAAGAAAAAACCAGATATTATTAGGCTACAGGTACTTCAAATAACTATGTGAGGACCAGATTTTATTTACTTATAAAACATCTATCTTTGTAAGTAAAGAATAAAAGGGTGCGTGTATCTTCAACATGAGAAGACATTCACCTTGTCTTCAGGCTCCTTCTCTTTAGTTTCATTGCCAAGGTTCTCCTTACTTCCATCGGCTGCTTCCTCCTCCCCCTCAGCCTTCAAACCTTCCAAAACCTTCTGAGGCTCATTGGCAACTTCCTCAGTCACCCTAATCCGCAATAGTTCCAACGTCATAATCAGAGATGAATTTTTTCAGCAAGCAAAGAATACCAAAACCCAATTGTAAAAAAAAATAATGAGGATAATTTAAAAAAAGGAAGCTTGTGCTTACTGAGCTAATTCATCAGTTTGGGTTCCCCAATTCCCCCGACCAGCTCCCTCACGCTTGAAATCATTTCTACAATCAGAAGTATTTAAGATTTAATGTATGATCAAAAGGGAAAATTTTCTGCAGATACTTATGATTATATGAAACTTCTCTGCAATTAAGGCAACATATATTGACTGTGAGAAAACATCAGACCCGTATACTGTCCCACTTCGGCGGTCAAAGGCACGGCGAGGGCGCTCCCCGTCACCAAATTCTCCATTATTAAAGCCTCCACGGCGAGCACCCGGAGGCCCACCATAGCTACGCCTCTCAAAGGGCCTCCTATCTCCATATTCAGCAGCACCTTGATCTGCAGATGCACCAGCACTGCTGAGAGCATTCTCACTGTTAAAATCACGACCGTAGCCACCACGACCACGACCACGCCCATAACCACGTCCACCTCCACGGCCCGTATCATTCTTTGCCTCCCTTACTACATCAGTGAGAGGACATGAAAATTAGCCAGCATCATAGAGATGCTCAAGACTAGAAGAGAAAAGTAAAATGAAATAAGACAACTAGCAAAGCAACCAGGTAATGTAAGAATTAACTTCATATGAGACTCTTATCACAAGGTTTCACTTCTTTTCCATACATTTCTATTCCACTTGACAAACTTGTCTCCAGCAACATCAAGAGGAGTTAATAACTATTTTTGTTAATGCAAGTTTGAAAACTATTTAAACAAAACGTCTTTAAGACCACTTGATGCGGCAAAACATCGATAGAATATGTTCTTGGGAAAAATTCAGAGCAGGCTTCTTTCAAGTATGTAGCTGTAAGCCACTCCAAAAATGATTTCTAAAAGCATCGAAAGTATTCTCTCTAATCAATAATTTAATAAAACCCTAACTCAAAGCTGTTCTTGAGTGGTCTAGAGCTCAGAACTAGGTTTTCTAAGAGGAAATTATATCATTCTTTTTGGATTTTAGGTCCTGGATACGATAAAATCAAGCAAAAAAACCGACTAATTGAGAAATGATTCCAACCACCGGTACGCAATTCCTTTCGGTGGAGTGTGGGCGTACATGAAACCAAGCTAATACAGACAAACAGATAGATATAAACCTACTCCTTTAAATAACGCCAAAAAAAATTGGAATAGAAACGCATCAACATCCAATCAACACACAATGCGAAGAACAGAAAAAGAACGAAAAATGAAATCAAGTAGCTAACCGGACTGAGCAGGAGGGAGCGGCTTAGACGGAAGCTTAGCCTGGGGCTTGGAAGCCGGAGGTTGAGACTGAGCCGCCGACTTCGCCTGAGGCTGTGAAGAAGCTTTCTTAGGCACGGCTACAGCATTGGCGACCTTCTGCTGATGAGCCGCGATCAAGAGCGACGGGTCCTCAGCGTCTTCATCGCCTAACAAGTCGAAAGGGTTTGCGGTCGCCATCTCTCCTAATCAAACCTCCAAAGCCCCTCCCGTACGAAAACTTTATCCTAACAACACCTCCATCGTCTACAGTTCAGATCTGAACAAAGGTAGAGAATTCGATAAGGTTCCAGGGAGTAGAGAGAGAGAGACCCTAGCCGCAAGAGACTAATTAGAGAGATAGAGAGAGAGTGAACTGAAACCTAATCAAGAAATGCTTTTCAATTTATTCTCGTCTTTACTGTTCATTCTAGTGTTGGCGGCTCGCTCACTCGTAATAAAGTAACTAAATAGTATTGATAATTCTAAAGGGTGCTCCTCGGGTTATCTTGGCTATTTGGGGCTGGCTTTCACTAGATCTACGAATATGCCATTGTATTTAAAACATAATTTTGAATTTCGAAATTTTATTTTCCCCCCCAACTTCTCTTATACTCCTTCTAAACGGCGTCGCAAAAGTATCGATTTAGTCTGGTTCAAAGACATATACTGTCTATATAATTTTAAAAATTTTTTTAATCTTTATAATTTTTATTTTTAAAATAATTTTCACTTAAATTTTTGAAATTGAAAATGCAAAAAGGCCTCGCATCAGTCAAAGGTCCAGTGAAACAAAGACTGGTCCGTTAACTTCCGACCAGCCGGGCTGGGTCGGGGCCGGACCCATCTCTAGAGAAGTGTTAAGTATTCGGTTGATTGCGCTCACCGGTCAGGAAACTGGTTAGTCATATCCATCTCTAACCGAAAATTTGGTCCAGAATGGCCCGAGAAGAAGAAGAAGAAGAAGAAGTGAAAATGGAAGCAGAAGCTGTGAAAGCTATGTACGAAGACGATTGCGTGATTCTTGATTCATTCCCTCCTCATCTTACTGTCCATATCAGGCCTCGAACCGCCGATGTTTCTTCGCAGCAGGTAGAGATCTTTGTGGTTTGTAACGGGATGGTTTGTTTTTCATAGGGGATAATGATTGTTTGGAAGAGTAGTTTTGGTCTGATCTCTTTAGATGTGAGGTTGCTGTTTCTTGTGATTGAAAGTGTTTGAGACCTCTCTTTTCTGTCCAATAGCTTAAAGTTTTGTGCTCTGGGGTGAAATTTGGTCAATTTCCAACAATTGAGCGAATGGAGAGGACAGCTTGTATGTGGCCTCAGTCTTTACATATCTTTTTCCTGTTCTCCCTGAACTGAACTTGATCAAGAATGTTAATTTAGAATTCTTTCCAGGATAATTCTTTTTTGTGTTTTCTTTAAACTTAATGACCGTCAAAAGTTTGAATCTGTATTGATTTGCTTAATGTATGACTATGATTTGCTTATCTGCAGTTTGTGGAAGCTCTGATTGGCATACAAGCAGGTTCCCAGGTACTCGAAACCATTGACTGTATATAAGTAGTTCTTGCATACTTCATCATCTGCAGTTGCTTAGAACATATTGTTGAGGTTATGAATTGAAGAACAAATTCATGTGTAAACAACTATGCTACTGATTTGGTTTTGTTCTAAGTTTGGTCGATTTCTTGTGGTAGTACCCGAAGGAGCCACCCCATATTTATCTTGTTGAATCCAAGGGTCTTGATGAGCGAAGGCAACAACATTTGATCACAAGTATACAAGACAAAGCATATGAGTTATCCTCTTGCCTCATGCTGGTAGCTCTTTGTGAGGTATGTCGAACTTTTTTTTCACATATTGCTACTTTATATTTGCATTGTGAATATACTTATATTGTGCTCATATGAGTCTGAGTTTTGAGTGATTTACAAGTTGTTCTACTCCATCTTCTTCAAGTATTTTGCACTGTGTATTGCAAATATTCATAGATAGTTACAGAGTTTAGATGTTCAGCATTGATTCACCCATGAGCCAGCTGAGATTTTATGGAGTTAATATTTAAGTTACGATAGGAGTTTGGTGTGAGATTTTAAAAAAGTTAGTTGAAAATCACATTAGTTAAGTATGTTGTGTAGTTGGCAATACTAGGAAAAACCATACTGTTCTTTTTCTAACGGCTGCAGGATTGGAACTGTTGTATGCTCCACAATGCATATGATATTCTAGAACTATAGTGCTTCTATTTGTTTATTCTTCCTCTTTAATTAATACTGAAATCCATCAAACACACAAATTTTCTTGATTAATTCTTAACTGGTGAGATATCTTTTAGGAAGCAGTAGAAAAGCTCTCTATTTTGAATCACCCTGATGGAGACTGTCCATTGTGCTTGTATCCTTTGGTTCCTGAAGATGAACAGAATGAGACCTCATCGTTTATGAAATTGATGTCTTGTTATCATTGCTTTCACAGGTAGAGTTTTTCATTGTTTCTATTGTAGTTTGTAAGTTGCTAGGTTTACAACTTGGTATGAAACATGATCTTTTTTCCATCCAAATCATGGCAGTGAATGCATTATAAGATGGTGGAAATGGTTGCATAAAAGCAACAATAGCACCTCAACTACCACAATACAGCAGCCAGTCAGCCACACGGAAAGTTGGAATGGTGTGTTTGTTTTCATTTTGTGTAGATCTAACTAAAAGATTGATGGGCATACTTCTAGAGCTAGAGCATTATTTTGGAACATATATTTTTATTTAGGTTGAGTACTACTTTCTAATCTGTCTTTATTCGTTTACTATAGAAAATATGAACGAAATCATGGGGGAAAGCGTTGGGAACTGCCCTGTCTGCCGTAAGGTTTTCCAGGCAAAAGATATTGAACATGTGCTCGATTTGGTTGGAACAAATTCTTGTAAATTGGTAAGATTCAAAAATGATAGGGATGGTTATGATATTTTTATCTCCTTCATGAACTTTCAACTACAGCCTTATAAATATGCTGGATGAAATCACCACTTAAGCCATGAGTGTGTAACTGTGAGGTGTATATCCTATGGGAGATTAGTGACTGAAAGAGTGAAGCTATGGCCTGTAGTCATAAAATTAGTACTTATTCACAATTAACATTGTTGTTCTAGTTTTTGCTCCTTTTGATTTTGAAACAAGAGGGTATAAAAAATGTCAGAAGAAAACCCACTTTATTTCTCTGATTATATGTAATTTATACATGAGTATAATCTATTCTAATACCACTAAACTATTGGATTTTTCATACATACTAACTTATCCTATCCATATTATATCTGATCTTATCTATTAGAAGATAAACTTATCTCCTAGAAGATAATCTCCTAAACTTACCCACGATAATTATCCAACACTCCCTCTCAAGTTGAGGAATAGATATTTATCATTCCCATCTTGTTTAGAATTGTCTTGAATCTAGGCGTAGGCATGATCTTTGTGAAGATATCAGCTTCCTGTGCTTTAGTAGGGACATAACATAGATCAATGCCCCCTTCTATTTCACATTTGATAAAGCTCCTGTCAGTTCTAACATGTTTTGTTCGATCAAGTTGAACTGGATTCTTCATTATACTGATGGTTGATTTACTATCAATGAAAACTTTGGTGGGAGAGAAAGTGGTGATTTGTAGGTCCTACATCAACCTCTTTAACCAAATAACTTCACAAATTCCGTATGCAATTGCCCTAAACTTTGCTTCTGCACTGCTTCTTGCTACTACGGACTACTTCTTGCTTCTCCATGTGACAAGATGCCCCCATAGTTTAGTGAAATAACCAGATGTTGACCTACTGTCTTCAATACAACCAGCCCAATCTGCATCTATGAACCCTTCTATGCTTCTTTTCTCATTTTTCCGAAACATTAATCCTCTACCTGGATTGCCTTTTGAGATATCTCAGAATATGGTTGACTGCCTCTAAATGTCTTTTGAGTTGGAGAGTGCATAAATTGGCTCACAATACTCGTAGAATAAGCAAAATCTAGTCTGGTTAGTGACAAATAGATAAACTTTCCTACTAACCTTTCCTTTGTCAACAGGAGGATCTTTTTCATTTTTCTTGAATTTCCAGTTTCTCTCCAGTGGAGTTCCCATAGGTTTGCAACCCATCTTTCCTGTTTCCTCCAGTAAATCAATAATGTATTTTCGTTGAGATATGAAAATATCTTCCTTACTTCTAGCAATCTCCATTCCAAGAAAGTGTCTTACTGCTCCGAGGTCTTTTACCTAAATTCCAGCCTCAATTTTTGTTTAACATCATTGATCTTACTAGTGTCATCGCCTGTGATTATAATATCATCCACGTACACAATCAAGATAGATTTCTTTCCATTTTTTCCACACTTCACAGACATTGTGTGATCAACTCGTCCCTGTTTGTATCCAAACCGGCAAAGAGTGCCACTGAACCTCTTAAACCATGCTCGTGGAGACTGTTTGAGGCCGTATATGTAATTTATTTCTCTGATTATATGTAATTTATATATGAGTATAATCTATTCTAATACTACTAAACTACTAGATTTTTCGTATATACTAACTTATCCTATCTATGTATATCTTATCTACTAGAAGATAATCTCCTAAACTTATCTACGATAATTATCCAACAGATTTCATGTTTAGCAGTTTGATAGGCATGTGTGCAAGCCTGCAAATGAACCACTCTCTCACAATAGTATTCCTGTCAGTGCAAGTAATGGTTGTTACTCTGATTATTTACTTGCAGAACATGTGTTACAGTTAGCTGAATTGCCAAATGTTATCTTGAGAAACAGTTGAATTAATGACCAACTACTCATTTCATTAATGGCAGACTTCTGAGGGAACTGAGCTTGCCGACGATAAGGAGCTCCTACATTCGGATTCCGAGAATGTTAGAAGACTAAAATTCGAGTCCATTCTTAAATTACAGGAAGCAAACGGTGGGTTGATTGAACCCAAAAAAGATATAGTGGTTGTGCCTGGAATGTTTCTTCCCCAACCAGTTGCTTTGCCAAGCCAGCCATCAAATGAAGAAACTCCTGAGCAACATCAGAGAGTTAACACAGAAGTGAATTCTGGTAGTTCTTCGAATAGACCAGGTAACAATGTGCAGAGAAGTTCTAGTAGAAGAAAGCATAATAGAGTGCAGAACCACAGAAAGCAAGTTAGGCAATGGGTGGTGAAGGAAAATGGTAATGCAAATTGAATAGGTGGAATATTCAAATATTATTTTGAGGGTTTTTGTTATATTTGTACACCAAATACACAGCCCTCCAGGAATAGATAAAAAAACAGGGATGGCAATGAGCTGTTCCATGGGTCAATCTCTGCAAATTTTTTAAAATAATTTTTTAAAAATTAAAAATATAAGCTTATCTGATGATTAATTTTTTTAAAATTTTTTATTTTTAATTTAGTATTTCAATTAATAGTTTTTATTTGATATTTTTAATATTTTAATTTCTATTTTTATTTTTGTTATATTAGAGTTGGCAAAATAAACATAAATATTAATAAGTCAATTGAAAATTCATTAAATTTCAAATTTTTTATGAACTCAATTTAATCGATGATTTGAAACTAATTTTAAAAAATAACATCATTTAATTTTAATTTAAACTCTTAATTATAAAAATTAAATCATAAAAATAGATACCGAATAGAGTTTAAGCGAATTTAATCCTAATTAACTTAATACCCTTTTTAATCAAATATAAATCATACAAACTAAAAACTTTATAGTACTAGTACAATAATTCAATTCGGTCCAACTTATATGTCTTGTTTTCTCATTAGTAGAATAAGAATAATACTAATATAATAATTGACCGCACGGATAGTTCAACTGATTATCAAAAAGAAAGTAGAGTGTAATGTCTTAGATTCAAGTCTCGGTAATGATAATGTGTGAGTTCATCTAATATGATGACTCTTTATACGTACCAAATACTAAGCTACCTTTCTGAAAGGTTAAGTTAGATTAAACCGTAATTTATTTCCTCACTCTTTTATCGGAATAAGGTGTGAAGGTGTATAGAGCTGGCAATTTCACCTTTTGAATGCAAGAATAATAGAATACAAACTCTGGTTAAGACACAAGCCACGTAGTCCTAGAATGAGGCACACAAAACAAAAGCCTTGTATACGTGCGGATACGTGGTCTGATGCAGTTCGTTGGTTTAACACTAAAATAGACTTTTGAGTTTTGGCTCTGTCTGGGTGGCAGTAGCCTTTCAAAAAGGTCTTGAATGGACGATTTGGCTTTTGCTTTTTATGGACAATGTGGACATGAAATTGGAGTTGATATGCAAGTTAATTAGGTAAAGCCTCAGTTTGGTTTGAATAAGTGGGGCCGATTTGTTGAGATTTTGATCGACATAACTATTAAACCTCAAAGAGTTTGAGACCGAGTTTAGTTAGTTAGGTAAGCTCCTGCTTGTGGGAGATTGAATGTTCATACTCTAGCTCCCGACACTTCGCAATTTAACTAGTAAAAAGTACGACATCAAATATAAGCCACTGTTGGTGGACTTTTTTGGAATAATTCTGGCGAGTAGTTAGGTGGTTTTGTTTAGAATATAGGTCGGTATTTTCTGGTTTTAGCTGAACTCTGGAGCATTTACTTAGGTCTCCAACTGGCCTGAGTCCTTGGTTTTCGACATGTGGTTCTAGAACTGGACTCTCTCGTGATTAAAGAGCTCCTTTTTGACACCCCGCCTCGATCCTTGTCTCTCAATCCATTAATCCTAGGCATCAACGAACTATTCATTCAGAAATGGATCATTCTTCCTCGACATACCTACAGAGAGGGTAATCGATGTGTTGACTGTCTAGTTAATCATGATTTTATCTTGGGACTCAGTCTCACTACTTTTAATAGAGCACCTTATGGGTGTGCCACTATCCTTATAGAGGATTTGGCAGAGGTTAACCTCCTTCGAAGGACCTTGTAATTTGTGTTATTTTCCTTGTAAAAAAAAAACAACCTTCTTCTTGAAAATTTTTTAACATCTTGAGCTTAAAAATCAAATAATCAAAATTTTCTTCTCAAAAAATAGTTTTGAATTATTATCATAATAATTATTATAATTTATCATAATTATAATTACATTTTTAACCAATATTTTAAAAATTGAACCTGAAGTTAAACC
>JAOQMP010000009.1:30216586-30230198 GCA_027563575.1 Erythroxylum pedicellare | reverse complement strand
GAGATTTGTGCACATCTAGTATCTACGACAGAAGCCAATCTAGCGGATGTGTGTGTGCAGTGTTATGTTGAGGTGGAAAAGAGTTCATGTGGGTTAATGGTTAAGGGAACAAACACTACAATATGTGTGTGTGTCTTTGAAGAGAGGTGAATATACGTGTGTTGTTTGTGAGACAAGTCTATGGAGTAATGGTGTGCATTAATTACTTATTGGGAAACACACTATGTTAATTGAGTTATGTTTAAGATATCCATATAATAGCAGTATGTCCTAGGCATTGTTTTGGAGCGCAAATATCAAGACACAGTGGTAGTGGTGGAGATCAAGGGCTTTTAGTGTATCCTATGTGGTTGTCTTGAAATTGATTGAGCAGTGAGCGTTAAAGTCGTGTGTGTGTTTGAGCGAATAATGAGACAATTTTTGGTGAAGAGGTGACAGGAAAAAAGTTTTATTCTTTAGCTATCTTTTGATTGTTTAGCTTCAGCCCAAACAGTAGCGCATTGCTTTGTCGGATGTTCTTTCATTGATAAAGCGGGATATTTAGGGGAGTTGACTTTTATCTCAAGTGTTGTTTTTATTTATATTCGTTATTGTTAATCACTTGAGTTGTTTATTTCATATTTTTATTATCAAATACTATTGAGAAAATCCTCTCTCGAGGTTAATACGAGGTGATCATACTATTGAGTGTGAAATTCTTTCATGGAAAGTGAGGTTGAGAGATAATGTCAAGAGTTGAGTGGTGTCGGCTCAGTAAAGCCTTAGGTAAATCTATTGTATCTCGGTGAAAGTTATTAAGTTGGGTGAGGGGCCCACAGACGTAGGCAAGGTGTGTCGAACCGCGTTACCAAATTTCTAGTGTTTTTATTATTTCGTTTTTTATTGTTTTTGTTTTAATTTGTGCTAGAGACGTCCACGATAAAATTGAGAAGTTTGCCAAACTATTACCCCCTTCGGTTTTTCAAAAATTAATGATGATAAAAAGTTCTATAATATCTTATAGTAAGGCAATTCTAAATAGGACTTGTTGTGTTATGTTGTAGAATAAAGTAGAAAAGTTAGATGCTAGTGAGTGTAGAACTGAGAGTAACAAATAATATAAAAGAGAGAGAGATAATAAAAAGAAGCTTGTCATTTCATTATAAATTGACCTTTTTGGCAATCAGCAGATTGCATTAGTTGTTAGCTAATTCTATCACCAGTTAGCTAACAGCAGATTAGTATAGTTGATTGACCAGCGGGTAATATTAACGGGTTATTTAAAGATATTTGATAAAATTAACTGTTTAGTATTAGTTGTTTATGTGTAAAAATGACTTATGTGAGTATGACTTTAAAAAAAAGATTTATAAGGACATGAGTATAGTTATTTATATCTTAGAATTTTTTTGAATATTCTCATAAGAATTTAATAAGAGCAAAAGAAGTCAACACTATCATTTTCTCCAATATCTTCCATCGAGCCTTAAGAATACCGAAAGCCCTCTCAATACAACTTCTTAATGATGAATGAGTTCGATTAAAAACTTCTTGAGATCCTCTTGAATTAGCAAGGACAATTGAAGAATTTGAGAGATCACTGAAATGTCACTAAAAATAAGCTTGAGAATGAGTTTACTCGGATCATACTAGGAGTTTTTCCTCAAATGCAACACCATTGAGCTTAATATGAAATTGTGTATGTAAAAATGATATCAATTTAATTTCTAATTTAAAGAAATATACATTTTGTTATTTTAATTTTAATTTTTAATTTTTAAAAATTGAAACTATATTTTTAATACATTAAATTTAAATAAAATTATTTTTAAAAACTATTTATATTAATCTCTTAAAATTTAAACCTGGATAAAAATAATTAATTTTAGATTAAATTGAATTGAATTAAACATAATATACAAGTGATAATATTATATACTAAGTATTGATATCAAAAGGGGCTTAAATATCATATCTATACAAAAGTAATTAATATAATATAATTAGAGATAACAAATTTAAAAGTTTTTAATTTTTTGAAATTTTTAATTTAATATTAAATATTTTAATTTAATCACTAATATTTTAAAATTTGTATAAATTAAGACAAATTTATATCTACACTTATCTCTATCTCTATCTCTTTGAGTAATTTGTGATAACTTTTAGATATAATAGTCTTTTAGTCCTTTAATTTGAAAACACTCCTTGTAGTAGCGTTTTCAAAATCAGTGGTTTGAGCTCAATCCACCAATCTAATCAGCTGATTACCAAACATAATTATTTATAGATTAAATCTCAAATATAATGGAATAATTTATAACTATTTGAGCCTACTATAAGGAACTAACTTTAATGGAGTTAGAGAATATCTTGACCAATCGAGAATCTTTGAACAACCAAATGTCCAAAGTTTTAATAAATACAGAGGACAAGGTTTTCTTCACTAAAAATAGAGTGTCTTGAGAAGACAAGAAAGTTACAAAATTCAACGACAAATGAGAAGGCTTGACAAAAAGACAATAAGGCTAGGTTCACAGCGAAGGGGGCCTAAATGCCCCTAAAACAGGGATGACAAAAAAGAAAAGAAATATCGTCATAAAACGATAGTGCTACAAGTGTGAAAGAAAAGACCACTTTACTCGATACTATTGGACCGAGAAGGTAGAAGGAAATGACGTCATATTCACACAAAATGAAAGTGAAGAAGAATGGAATTTCATGCCTTATTTGTTATAGAAGAGTTTAGTTTTATAGAAGAATTATAAGGCTTATTGACCTTATATAGTACATACAAGTCCCAATTCACCTGAGTTAGTTTTCTAGGATTGAGAAAATAACACATAATGGATATCAAATCATCAAATAAGCATAAGACAAAATTAATAGAGTTACATATTTCAAAATTCATCTAAATAATGTAAATAGAGGTGTAAAAGTAAAAGAAAATAATGAAGCCCAGAAATTTGTTAAAGAAAAATACAAATATGTATTAGGGTACTTTATAAATGATACAGTTAATTATGATGGTGACTAAATTATTGACTCTGGTTGCTCTAATCATATAACTGAGAACAAAGAGAAACTCCTAAACATTTCGAAGTACAAAGGAGAACATGTCATGGTGACATCAAATACCTATAAGTTGTCAATTATCCATATTGGCAAGATAGATATTGTCCTTTGTTCTAGTCCACATTACGTGCAAGTGGACTATGTTTACCATGTACCTGAGATGAAAAATAATTTATTATCAATCTTATAACTAACATCTTTAGGCAATTATATAGTGTTCAGGCCTAAAGATGTAAATGTATATCAAAGTTTGAGGCCTACAATTCCACCACTCATGGAAGGAATGCGACTCGATTTTGTTTATATCATGTTAGCATAAGAGAAATATATGGAGAAGACTAGAAAAAATGAGACAATATATTTATGGCACGTAAAGCTTAAGCATGTGGTCTATATTCATTTGAAGTTAATAATGAAGAAATCCATGGTTAGGGGCTTACTAGCTTTAGAGATATGAAACAACATAATTTGTACTAGATGTTAGCATAGTAAACCTCACAAGCTACTCTATGAAGAATCCAAATACAAAGCATAAGAACTATTGGAGTTAGTGTACTTAAATTTTTGGGATCAGCAAAGCAATTATCAATTAGTAAAAATTGGTATATGATTACATTTATTAATGAGTTGTCGAGGTAGATATGGACAAACTTTATGAAGGAGAAATTAGAAGCTGTAACAAAGTTTAAGGATTTTAAGGAGAACATTAAGTGCCTGTTTGGTTGAGCTTTTAGAGGGTGAATAAGTACTTTTTTTTACCGTAAAAGTTGTTTTCAAGAAAATTGAGTGTTTGACTATAAAATGAAAAGGTACTTTTTTAGCAGATATAACTTTTTTGGCAGCTAAAATACAGCTTTTTAAGAAGCTCAAATTTGAAGCTTCTCAAAAAGGTACTTTTTCAGGTATATTTTTCACATCAATTAATGAGCCTATTTTTAATCCTTTTTTCCATTAGGTTTTACACATAATTCCCATAATACGCATAAACACATCTTCATGTTTATTTTGAGATTTATATAATATTATTTGACTTTTTTATATGTTTTAATATTTATTTTTTATATTAGTTTTACTTATTTTATAATCCATATAAAAGATTTAGTTAGATATATTTTTATTTATGTTTTATATGGTCTAAAATTATATAGTAATTAATATATTGTGCTTTGCATATTGTTTAATGTATTTTAAATAATTTTTAGATGCATAAATAATTTTTATTACAAAATAAAATATAGTTAAAATTAAAAGTATTTTTTATTTTTAAGTTGCCAAACTGTTTATTGTATGAAGCTCTTTTAAAAAAGTTTTTTTTAAATAACAATCAAATAGTCAACTGATTTTTTAGAAAAGCAAAGATTTACAGAAAAAAATTCTATTAATAAAAACTCTAATAATATAAACCTAACTAAACAGAGGCTACGTAAGAGTACATGAAGTCGATGTAAGAAATTTAAGGATCGAATGATTTTGTGCGCACTTGTATCTATGATTTCGTGTTCTTTCTATAAAACTTTTTATTCCCTCTCTTCTTTCTTTCGTTAATGTTTCTTCGATGGTTAAGATAATAATTAAGTATCTATTCATAAGTTTTTCTAAAACTTATATATGAATTGTTCCAATCATCATATTGCTTCACGAGCCATTATGTTGGTTCACGAAACATCATGATGGTTCACCAACCAGTACGATGATTTAATGTTGAAAGAGAGAAGCAAATAGTCTGTGACTCATTTGAGTCTTATTATTTAATACCCAATAACTATTATCTTGAGTGTTTTTTATAAGACATAAAATAATTTAACAATCTCTCACTTGGTCCATATTACGACTTGGTGATCTAACAACTTTAAGCATACACAATATATAAAATCAATTAAGTCATGTTTAATTAAATTATGCAATCTAACAGTCGAACCGTAGATACTTCCGACTTAATAAGCGCGAAGGAAGATGTTCTACGTCGTCGTTAAAAGATATATGTGTGATTTTACAAAATCAAGTACTCTTTTGTCCATGGATACAAACTTCAAAGATGTTTTTTTACTGATCCGACCAATTTATCTTCCACGTTCTCAAACTCATTTCCACCACGTGTTATTACCGTAATCAGAGGGCAATATCTTCATGTCTGCACCATAGTTTCATGGGACCAATTGCCAAACTAATTGTTTAATGTTTCGGTTTAATTTATTTTAATAATTTTTGTTGTTAAAAATTGATCAATTTATTAATCAATCGGTCAATTTTATTAATTAATAAGGTTATATAAACTAAAATAAATTAATATATTTTTATTTAAAAATAATTTTTTTATTAAAATTTAAAATTTTTAATAAATAAAGATAATCACTTTCATCCATATTTGAAATTCTTGTTAGAGTGTCCATATTGACTAAACATAAAAATGTTAAAGGGTTTATAAATGGTAAGGGTTAACTATCCAAACAACTAGTTCTAGTTATTTGGACAATAGTTGACCCAAGCTCAATTCTTATAAGTGGACTCTACACTCTGCCCATATTAAAAATTCAATATGGTATCAGAGCAGGTTTGGTCAGGATTATTAAATTCTCGGTTGTCCATCTGGATGTCCAGTCCCAGCGGCCCAGTCCGGTTACCACTGCGTATATTTCAAGTGACAACTGGATGTCCAGTGCTAGTTACACTTGAGGGGAAGTGTTAGAGTGTCCCATATTGACTAAACATAAAAATGTTAAAGGGTTTATAAATGGTAAAGGTCAACTATCCAAACAACTAGTTCTAGTTATTTAGACAATAGTTAACCTAAGCTCAATTCTTATAAGTGGACTTTACACTCTGCCCATATTAAAAATTCAATAATTCTTTAATTTTATTCAATCTTTAGTCAATTTTGTGATGATTTAATACTGGTAAATCTTTTAAACCTTGAACCTCATATTTTTCAAACTTAATGTACTAGTAATTGTATACTCATAGAATACCCTCTACGTGACAATGCATGCCTCGTGACATGTTATGGAATAATGGTGGTTAATCCAAAAGTTGAACAATTAAGTTGTACATGGCTCTTGTTAGGACAAAAAAGTGAGATGTTTAAAAGGCAAGACGAGTGGAACAACATAGGAACATGCTAATATATCATCAAATGTACGACGCAGTGCTAATACACACGTGCATAAAATCCAAGAAATTGAAGCCGGTCCCACCGAGGATAACTTACGGCAACCTGATTGGTTAAATGAATCCTGCAAAAACCTGTGATGGTCCATTTCTGGAACACCACATGTTTGTACTCTTTGGTTGGATGCAACATAACATATCAGGCTCAGCAGTAGCAGGAAAGGTACTCTCTTGAAGAGAACAGGTCCTTTTTTTGCAGTAGATGGACGAACCAATGCGGCGTCGTACGACGTTCAGATCAGTTCTCCATGATCTTACATTATCCTAGAAAAGAGGCGTGCCATCTCTAATATGTATCGAAGTTCCAATCTTATCTTGTGTTGTTACTCTTTCCCGTATTATATACGTATTGAATTATATATCTTTATATGTTGAATTATAAATATTTATTAACATTTTGTATTATTATTAATTGCATTACATATGAGTATATCGGAAATAACTTCTTTATCATAAAATTACATTAAAAAAACTTAATTTTTATCCGTATATTAATATTTCATCTTACTATCGAGTAAAAATTAAATTAATTAATAATAAACATTTATATTTCTTTAGATTTTAATACTATTATTTTCAATATTTAAAAAACAGACCCGAATTTAAATTGATAAGACAAAAATTTTAAGGTTTAAAAGGTTCGATCAGTATTAACTATTATAAAAATGATTAAAGATTAAATAAAATTAAAATTTTGAAATATGATTTAAAAAAATTAAATAATTTATTTTAATTTATTAATTTATTAAAATTGTTTGATTTTTAATAACAAGGGTTATTAAAATATATCGAACTGCAAAGTTGGACGGTTCAAAGTTTTTAAGTTGAATCGATTAAACCGGTTGAAATTTTTAAAAACTGATTATTTTTACACTAATAAATAAACAAACTTCGTCACGATTATAAGCTAATAAATTTTTTGTTCTTACAAAGGTCGAGGAAATAGGAACAGATGCTCTGTTCCAATTAATCAGTTCCTACCCTATTATATTAAATCTCATTCACATATTTATGTAGGATTCACATAAATGTGTAGTTGGAACAGAGTTGGAACACCAGTTTTGACACAAAGGACCTGACTTGTGTGGTAGCTGATACATCAAAGTCTATTATCCCATTCTCAACATCATTTATAGTTATGTGTATGTTATTGCATTTGAGCAGCAAAACAGCTATTTTGACAACTTTAGAAATTTAAGACATGTTTGAGAACGCCCAAATTGCTCGATAATTAGTTAAAGCAGCAAACGGGAATTAAAGTCATATGTAGTAGTGCAAAAACATGTAACATTAATGGTAACTGACATTCCCTGTCTCTTAATGACCAAAGTACATTGGATCCAAAGGAAGCGACAAGGGACATCTTAACAAAATCTAGAGTCTAGATATATTATCGAGCTTGAAGTGGACTCCATAGCGGTGATCGATATCTTATCTTTTTTGGATTATCGAGCTAGATCTCTTAACTATATAGTTCGAAGCATTAATGAACTGTTCAATAGGAACTGGACTGTTGTTTATTGATATATCTTTCAAGAGAGCAATAGATGTCCCGACTGACTTGTTAATTATGTTGGTTATTTTAATGTCAGAGTCACTTTTTTTTATATTAAACCTATCGGGTGCCACATTATCCTTTTAGAGGATTTATCGAGAACTTGTTTTTTCCGACTCGTCGTGTAATTTTGGTTTAGTTTCCCTTAAAAAAATTTACTACTTATAAACGTAAGATTAAATAATAATTTTAATTACTATTCATTAAATAATTTATATAAAATATACAAATTTTACTAGCTAGTATGAAAAGAAGAGACAAACAAAGCACAAGGTAGACTCGTTTTCAAAGAACTATGTATGAACCTACACTTCATTTCTTCCTTCCACATCTATTTACCAAATAACTTGTTAGAGAGCAAGAAAATGTCAAAAAACCTATTGATTTCCCATTATCATAAGGCAAATGCATGAATAGGGTATTTTGTAACATCACAATGTTAAAAAGAGCAGGGTATTTGTCGTCCCACATCTTCTATTTTTTTGAAACCCATGTACTTTTTTAAGCAATGTTTTGAAAATCGGACCAAACCGATTAGTTGGACCGAAGAACCAATGACCTAGAGCATGAAACACTCCAATTTAATCCGTATTTTTTGTTAGTTATTGACCCGTTCATTTTACGGTTGGACTGGTAAAAATTGTTAAACCAGTAAAAGAAAGAACCGGCCGATCCATTTAAAATACCTTGATTTTGATGATTTCAACTTGAATAAATATTATGATTAGTGATCTTTTTTTAATCTTTTTTATCAAATATGACTAGTGAGCTTTGTTATCTTATTTTGTGTTGTATTTGGTGAACTTTCTTAAAACAATTGTATATTTTGAAGTTTGACGGTCTAAGTTAAGTTTACAATTAGATAAATAAATAATTAAATAGTATGTTTAAAAATTACCTTATATATATAATATATAAAATAAAAATTTATATATTTATTAGTCACCGGTTCGATCACGGTTGAATTCTGGTTGAATCATTGACCCTTGAATCAGTTGCTTCTCTAATTCAATCACCGGTCCGGTTTTTAAAACATTGCTTTTAAGTATCCCACCTTCTACATCAATGAATAAGAAGGGAAACCCATTTTCATTTTCTTGTAATAGAAATTATCTTCTTTAAGGATAAGTCTTAGAGTAATTGATAAAGACGCTAATTTGTGACCATAAAGTCATAATTTAAAGTCACGGAAATAGTCTTTTTGTAAAAATATAAAAGAAAGTTTATATAAATTATGACCTTTCTTAGATCCTCGCAAAGCGAAAAGCCTTATGCAATGAATATGTTGACTTAAAGAAATTATCTTATCTAACAAGATATCCTCCGGGCTATTTGGAACTCAAGAGATGTTACATTTATGTCTGAACCTTTTCAATTTCTTATCATGCAAAGAAGTCTCAAAAAGAAGGTAAAAAAAAATAATTATCTTGTGTTGCATCCTGTTCAGGATATTTAAAGCTCGTCCGTTTTACATTTCAAGAACTTGGAGCAATACTTAAAAATAGGAACCAATACATACCCTGAATTGTAAACCTGAACGACATGTCCTGATTTACAACCATCCGTCATTTTCTTCAATTACTCCTTTTTATCCTTTAAAAGTATCCATGCCACTCGAAAACCTGTAACGATTGAGAACAGATTCTGTTTAGGTTTTTACCTTAGCACTGCGTCATGATCTTGACAGGAGTTCTGGACCATTTCCAGCAATCTCGTATTGGATATAGGTATGTTCATTTTTACCATCAGACACACTAGAGACGGCATGTCTCGGCTTCCAAATAATACCATCCAACCAGTTGTGTCACGACCAGTGCCCAAAAGTGGAATCCTGCAGGGAATTCATACGCCCGATATCAAGGGCAAAAGATAAATGGTAAAAGAGATATGAAACCAGGAAATTTCAAACGTGCGCTTACAAGGAAGGCTGAGAAAGGATTTGAAGCATGAGCTTAATGTGTGAAACTGTAACTCTTTTTTAAAGTGTAGCTAGTTATACGTAAACTAACAAACACAATTTACGAGTGAAGCATGCTTTGATACCTTGTTAGGTCCAACAAGTCCCGTGGTCACATGGAGAAGTAAGATCAGTCTTTTTTAGGGTTTAAGCCCCTTCCGGTGTCTCTGCTGACTTTAGTTTTTTTTTACAAGAAAAAGAAAGAAAACTCGATATAAATTACGTTACTAGTCATGAAAAACAAATCCCCGACATATCCTCTAAAAGAATTAAAAGGTACCCAATAGGTATATTTTTCAAAGAAGCGATTCTTAACTTAAACTGTGCTACAAAATTAGCAAGCTAGTCAGTACACTAATTACTCTCTCTTTAAATAAGTCGCAATAGAATTACTCAATTTTAAGTAAATAACTTATTGATGCCTAAGATGATGGACTCCTGGGGTTGGAGATGATAGAATGTTAATCAATCCTAGTCAATAGAGTCTAGATCTTTTGTCTAATTTTATGGTGTTTTATTGTGTCCAATAAATTTCAACCATTTATTTATGTGGATCTTGTGTAAGTCCTGTATAAATGAATATAGTTCCCGCATAAATAAATGACTGAAATTTATGTGACAGAATAAGACATCATAAAATTGAACGGCCCAAGCCAATGTACTTTAGTTTGCTGGTTATGAGATGATAGGGTTCGGAAAGTGGTGCTTGTCATATAATTTGGACTTTGGTGTATACCATTTTGTTTGGCCGTCAAGACTTTCAAGTTTGACAGAAAGTGAATCGTCCGATTTGATTTTGGTCCCAGATTCTTAAACCTTTGATAATTTCATAGATGTTGAACAACTTGTGGACCCGAGAGCAGTTTATTCCAGTTATAATTCTTGCCCCCTCCACTAAGCAATGTACGGTACCTACTCCTCTGCTGCTGTTACTGTTACGTTGCCTGCTGCTGCTTCTTCTCCTTCTGCTTTCTACATGAGAAAATATTTAATACCCTCTTTTCATTTTTTTAATTAACGTAATACCCACACTTTCTTTCTTCTTTTAATGGGCACTCTCTCCCTCTACCGTCCTCTTTCTCTATCTTCTTCGCCTACTTTTTCTCTCTTATAATTCCCAACTCTCTCTCTCTTTCACTTTCATTAAATGTTATTTACCTTTTCTCCCTATAAAAACCCGTCTGAAGAATCCCATTAGAACCAGAAATCATAAGGCATTGATCAGCACTTTACTATCTCCTTTCTTCTATACTTTCTCTTCAAAGCTTCCTTTCTCTGTCTCTTGTTCCTGTATATAACTCGCAATTGTTGCAATATATAGTACTCAAGATGAGGGTCTTTGTAGGATTTGCACCGCCATGCACACCTATAAGCAACATGACAGTTCGTTCCTGCACTCTCACTCAACCCTTAAGAGTACTTAAAAAGAAGTTGATAGAGAGAGATCCACGGAAGAATTGGAAACATTTGCTTCAAGACTCCTCATCGGCATTTCGCTCCACTCCTAAACCCCACGTCAAATTAGGGAACAAATGGATGGAGTATCAAGGTCTCAGGAACTGGGACGGTTTGCTTGACCCTCTTGATGACAACTTACGTGAAGAAATCCTCCGATACGGGGACTTCATTGAAGCCGCTTACAAGTCCTTCGACTTCGAACCCTCATCACCAACCTACGCCACATGTCGCTTCCCCAAAAGCACATTACTGGGCAGGTCCGGTCTGCCGGACACCGGTTACCGTATAACCAAACATCTTCGTGCGACATCTGGCATACGACTGCCACGATGGATGGATAAAGCGCCAAGCTGGATGGCGACTCAGTCCAGTTGGATTGGTTACGTGGCAGTTTGTCAGAACAAAGAGGAGATCGCGAGATTAGGGCGTAGAGACGTGGTGATTGCTTACAGAGGCACTGCCACTTGCCTTGAATGGCTCGAGAACCTACGCGCCACTCTCACACCACTCCCCAACTCCCGTAACGAGTGCTGTCCTATGGTGGAAAGTGGGTTCTTGAGCCTTTACACCTCCGCAACACAAATGGGTCAGAGTCTACGAGATATGGTACGTGAAGAAATCAAAAGACTTCTTCAGTCCTACGGCGACGAGCCTCTTAGCTTAACAATCACCGGTCACAGTCTCGGCGCCGCCCTCGCGACTCTAACTGCGTACGACATCAAAACCACCTTCAACCGCGCACCCCTCGTCACAGTCATGTCCTTCGGGGGCCCTCGTGTCGGTAACCGAAGCTTCCGACAACATCTGGAGAAACAGGGCACAAAGGTTTTGAGAATAGTGAACTCCGATGATCTAATAACTAAAGTACCGGGATTCGTGATCGATGGAGATAATAACGACGCCGCGAACAACCCAAACGTCAACTCCGCAGCTAGTATCCTCCCCAGTTGGATTCAAAAGCGCGTAGAGGACACACAGTGGGTATACTCAGAAGTGGGAAAAGAACTAAGACTAAGCAGCAAGGACTCACCACACCTAACAAGCTTCAACATCGCAACGTGTCATGAGTTAAAGACATATCTACACTTGGTCAACGGATTTGTGAGCTCTTCCTGTCCATTTAGAGCCACCGCCAAAAGGGTTCTCAGTAACCACCGTAGTAGACAGAGAGAATTAGCAGGCACTAGTGCAGAACCAAACGTGTGCTCCTACCAACAAAATTCACATGTCCGTACAACCCCTGGACTTTAGGACAAAGAATACCCTTTTAGAATAATGTACGTAAGCTCATCTATTCTTTTCTGTAAGAAACAAACATTGGATCATTTTTCATACATAAGAGGTTAACTAACATGTCCCGTGTCGGACTCCTCCACCTTTTGACTGTGTTTTATTGGGCTAACTCGAGCACTCGCCTAACTTAGTTGGACTATTTTACGTGAGCTCCTACACCAAGCGTATGGTTTACTAACTTCTCGCGTGCTAACGGCTGGCATCACGTGATTAGGTGTGGTAACCAAATCACCCTTCTTGCCGACAACATTTACGTTATTTTGCCATTAATCTCTGAGTCAGATGAGAACCCTTCATCAGTAGTAGTAGTCAGTCCTGTAATAAAACAACCACATGCACCGTCCTATTCGACTGGAAATTGACTTTCATTCCAATGTATAAGTGATTGCCAACACATTGATGTTTAGAATTTGGAAGTTAGAAAACACGATCCTTTGGTAATTTTGACATTGACTTTCCTATTCAACCTTTTTTCCTGCCCTTGGGTCAATGTCTGCAGCCAACACGCAAGATTAATGGTTTAACCTATAAGCCTTCTTAAGCATACAGGATCCCAAAACTTATGCCTTAATCAATGGGTCCCTGTTCTCCTTTAGGGGAGTGTTTTAAGGATTGAATACAGCTGTTTAATTTAACATTCTAAATGTTAAATCCTTTACTAGTTCAATGTGAAGACTGAATGTTTTGTTTTGATATATAACCTTATGTTTTAAAGTAAGTTTAAGAATAGTCATTTTAACATTTCAGGTTTAAACTAAGTGCTTGTTTGGATGACCTTTTGAGGGGACAATACGTACTTTTTTTTACCACAAAAGTCTTTAAAAAAAAGAATGTTTGACTGTAAAATAAAAATCATTTCTTTAATAGATATGACTTTTTTAACAGTCAAAATAAGAAGCTTATAAAAAAATACTTTTTCTGGTAAATTTTTCATGTCAATTAATGAACTTATTTTTAGTCATTTTGCCCTTATGTTTTAAATATAATTTCAAAAATACCCACAAACTCATCTTCACGTTTATTTTGAGATTTATATAATATTTTTTATTTTTTATATGTTTTAATATTTATTTTTGATATTAGTTTTACTTATTTTATAATCCATAGAAAAGATTTGATTAGATATATTT
>JAOQMP010000009.1:30201804-30211922 GCA_027563575.1 Erythroxylum pedicellare | reverse complement strand
ATATTATAATTAAAAATAAAAAATATTTAACTTTTTTAAATCTTGAGAGACGCAGTGCATCACTGCCCCATATACCTCCGTCCTTGTTGTTAAATGTAGCTAAATAACATTATCTTGACTTTTAGAACAATTAGGTTTCTAAGCTATTCGATCTAATTGTACTAAATTAGAACTATTTGTTTGACCTCGACTAAACCCAAAACTTAAGATCGGCTGAGTCGTTGCCGTCAGGCGTATCATAGAAAGCTTTAGGTGGAAAAGAACAAAACCAAAGTCAATACTCAATAATGTTAAGATACGACTAGAGATCTACAGAAGAGTACACATCACTTGGAAGAATAATCATTAGCTTGGAATCTCCTGGTCCACTGTAACTATAGACGAGACAGAACAGAAGAACATGTTGCTTGTGATGTATAGATAACACAAACCAAAACCTACGTAGTATCAATTTCAATTTCAAGTCAATGCGATGCAGTGGCGAGCATGTATTTAAAATGGTTGTCGTGTTTTGTGATGTAGAGTATGCTAAGAACAAAACAAAAGGCACCGTAAGTTTAAACCAATAAACGTTTAAGCGGTGCAACATTACCTGTTGCATCATATCCCCACGTACTGCTCAAATCCTGTAGCACTTTAACTTTTTACAGGTTGACCCGGTACGAATGAGGATTAGTTTGGAGGTAGATGGCTTAAAGACACCTACGTAAAATCGGGATTCTCCTAAGACATCTCGTGGCTAAAACCAAAAGAAAAATAATCATGTAATTCACGGTTTCCCTTCTTAGTTCTTTATCGTACAAAATATCTAAAATGATAAATTATACAAATTATCAATGTTTTAAACACCGTATCAAAGGGTAAAAGATTTAAGGTTTGAAGGATTCAATCAGTATTAAACTGACATAGAATCAGTTAAAGATTGAATAAAATTAAAGAATTTGAGATCAAAAATTTACGGGACTGCGTACCATTGATGACCCTCTCTCATCTCTCGCAAAACGATAAGCCTTGTGTATTAGAATAAGATATGATAGGTTTACGCACAAAAAAATTAATTAATATTTTTAATTTTATGATTAAAATAGTATTTTGAATTTAATTTAGACTCTATTGCTTAACAATATTTTAAAAATTACTAAAATTTCTCATAAAAAACACTTAAATACTCTTTTAAAAATAATTTGAAATTCATCATTATCAAAATGTTATCTCACAAACACATTGTACTTAATCATTCAAACTTCAATCATCAATCAGGAGCATCTTCTTCTTCCTCTGTCAGCCATAAGTGATCCACTTTTTTGCTATGCCATTAACATAGCAAAGCAAACCCTTGATTGGCCTAGAAGAAGACGATAATTCCTAATTAAGAATCATGATCTCCTTCCTCCATTCTAAACCCTGTGTTCATGTCGGTGGATCTTCTTGACTACCTAGAGCTACTGACTAAGAAGACACTAAGCACAAGTTTTCAAATGCTTCAACCAATGGCGTACAAGAGTCGAGGCGGTGAGGGAGTAAAGTACATGACAAAGATCAACCCACTCTTTTGCTCATTGGATCACGACTAAGTAGGTTAGAATCGGTCAATTTGGCCGATTACAATCTTCTCCTCTCTCTTTAATTAATTATCTTTGACCAAATCAGTTTTGTGATTACAGATTCGTATTTCCTCAATGCTTAAATCTGGTCATAGATCACGCAATGAAAGAACCAAGTTGGATCAGAAGATTCAGACCATGCACCTTGGAGGATTTGATAGTACGAGAAAGAAAGAGGAACATAACATGCATACATACATACAAAGAAATTAACATACCTGCTGCTTCTGCTTGCTCTTTGTCTACTCCTCCTGAAGTCTCATTTAGGGTTTTTTGGTTTCTAAGGAAGACCTTAACAGAGCTAAGCTAAGCTTCAACATAAACGAACTGATACTTTTCCACTCTCTAACAAGAGGAAGTTACCTTGCCTCCTGTCGGTTGGATCAAAACAAGAGGGAGTTCATCTGATGTCTTTAACGTGTTGTCCATTTCTTCAACAACAACAATAATAAAAAAAAACGTTCATTAAGATAACTCCAGAGGTATCGTTTGGTCTGGTCTGATCATGTCATTGTATGTCCTTTTCGTCTTAATAAATTTATAATTCACCTGTTGGAGTCGGTCCAGACACCGGAGCCCTGAAAGTTGCATAGCTTTGACTGGACTCTGCTGCTGTAATTAGACTAGGGGCAAAGAAGTAAATACGAAAAAGTTAGAATTGTAATAGACCTGATTTAACTAAATTAAATTTAAATAATACCCTAGGTTTAAATTGATTTAGGCTTAAGTTTGGGCTCAAGTCTGCTCTCCTTAAAGTAGATTAGACTTCATCGGGCTTATGAATTGATCTTAAACTTGGGTTCGAGTTTAAACCCGACCCAACTTGATCGTTTACATTTCTATTCGTAACATATGGTCCAATCATATAGTCTAAAAATGGAAACGTTTGTTGGATCTGAATTACTAAACTCAAATTCAAACTATTCAACTTAATCCAATTCAAAATTCAATATTTTTAATAAAAACAATATCATTTTTAATTTTTAAAATTAAAATTATTTAAAAAAACCTAATTTTAAGTCAGAACTTAGTCAATTTCAGGTTTGAGCAAAGAATCTCAACTCTGATCAAACTTCAAACTGAATCTAAACTCAAGACTCTATTTCAAGTTATGCTTGGCACTCTTAACTTATTGTTACCCCTAATACGCCAGGTATCTCAGTTTCAGAAACAAATGACAGCATGGGACTTGGACAACTTTGTTTCACTATAATTCAATTCAATAATTCACGGTGTTGTTTTGCTAACTCACCGTTTTCAGAACTAGTGGTGTGAATGACACAAGAAAAAGGAAAGGAAAAAAGAAGAGGGGATGTGAAAGGATACAGTACATTTACTTGAGGAGAAGCCACAGAGTATGTACAAATATAAAGCTATTTACGTTTTCCAGGTTTTTCCAGGTCTTTCAATTGGGTTTTCAACCATGAGTGCTCGTGTTGTAACCTCTCGAGCCGGGCGTCAACCATTAGCATCTCATCTTTTAGATGGTGCATCCGTTTTTCGAGCCATGCCACCGTTTCAGCTGATCGGTCGCCCAACCCACCACCCATGCCTGCCATGTAGTATTCTGCAGGAGAAGCTAAATGGACGGTTTGAGGTCTGCTCAATAGCACAAGTATGCTCATCTGAAGTTGAAAGAAGACAATGATCATAAGTTCACGTCAAGATAGATTGGTCCAGTTGATAAATGCAAACCAAGAGTGAGTTAATAAAATGCATCAGGGATTTGAGGGGCCAAAATATGAGGAGGAGAACAGAAGAAAACCTTTTGCATACCTGCATCAGGAAGATAACCAAAAATGCAACAGCCAAAACCAAGGAAACTTGGCTTTGATTTCTAACTGTTGAACATAGTCTTCTAATGCATTCTCCAATCACAGACACAACGGCCGATGACTTAATAAAGGTTTCTTGCACGGGATTGTCAAGCTGGTGATTGATTCCGGCAGAACCAGAGACCTGTCTTGTCCTGACATTATCATCTGACTTGCTTGAACTTTCTGAAACTTTCCCAATCTTCACATCTGCCGGACCATTCTGAGTGATGCTAGCAACTTGAACTTCATCTGCTCTCGAGGAAAAATGAACGATTTGAATTAGTTATTCTTTAGTTTGAAATAACGGCAAAAGCATATAACATGATGAACAGGTATAGACCTTGTCGCTTTTCAAAGTTTTTCTGCTTCAATAATTCGTTCGCCTGTAAAATAGTAGTTGATAAGACATTTACAGCAATTCACGTAACAAACTCAACTAAAGACCCCACTACTCAACACGGGTCCTATGAAGTAAAATATCAGTTGAAAGACATTAGTCATGAAGGAAAGGACATATCACCATTTTCACCCATAATCCATAAATTTCACGACATTCTTCCATGGTAGACTGCACTATTTTCCCTGCATATTATATTGGCACGAGAAATCAATTTCAGGCCATTTAGGATTCATTGGAAGATCTTACAAATTAAGTAAAAACCTAACAGAAGTTAATAAATCAAGGAAAAAAGCATATCGCACGTCAACAACAAAAATAGGATGCAGTGAAGTGACACAATGATGATTAAACAACTAAATTGAGATAATGATGCAAAAATATAACAAAGAGACACCTCGAAAAACGGTTCTCTTTGTGAACGCTACATTTATATATATCTTCAAACTGCAGCCTTCATTGGCTTCATCACCGTCTTTGGCCACATCCCATAGTGCCTGATGTGCCAAACCCAGGAAAATATAAACAATAATTAGTCTACAAGGATTACAGTAGATTTCAGGAATACAACGATCCAGAAATTGTAGGAATCACATAAACCTAACATTAACAAGGGCCCATCATGCTTCAACCATTTTCATGGAAAAATGGATGTGTTAAAAATATTATCCTTCGTCTGCCAGGTGGCTTGGAACATTTTTTAAGTTTGTCCACTTTGCTTGCAGAGCAGAAAGCCAAGAAAGAGACTGGTGTTGAACAAATGGAAAGGCATGGAATTTGTCAAGTTCAATTTCATCAATGTTCTATCACTCTCTTCTGTGTTCAAATTATTTCATCTGTTACATGATTCTATTGTTATTGCTCTATCCTCTTTCCATATCCCACCACCCTTGTCCCCACTTCAAAAACACATGCGCACACCCGAACATAAAAACGGGACAACAAAGGTCCCCTCTTAATATAGTTACTCGTTAAGTTTTTTAATCACTTCATAGCAACATGTCATTAATACTGCAGTTAACAACTACTAGATAACTTTCTTAAGAATCCAAGTTACGAATGCTTATCATATTTGACATTAGAGAACTCACTACAGGTAGCAAAACTTAGAAAATTGACATCCCTTCAGATGTCAGAGAAATAGCTTGTACCTCTACAGAAAAATGATCTCCATAAGGTACATCATTGATTTCTTGTGACGTCTCAATAACTAAATGGCTGCCAAATCCAAAGTTGAAGGATCATAGAGGAGAAAAGATGAATGGACAAAACCATTACGCTTGATATTAAAACATTTGATTAAACCTGTTTCTGTATACACGATATTTCTGGACCTCCTGGCAACTGCCACATTTTGCACCTACCAAGAGAATTTAATACAGTACCACGTTAAAATGAAGAACAACTCTTTAGCGTATAAAATTCTTGGTTTCATGAAAACAAATAATCTGAAAAAAGCGTGAAGCACTATCATACCAAAATATATTTTTATAGGATGCTGAAAGAAGACATTGCGGACATGCCCAAATTTCTCATGTGAGGACCATGAAGAACACCTAAAGTCTAAAATAGAAGAGTTTACTCAGCCAAACAGATAAGCAAAGTTATAAATTAGCTGTCTATGTTGACAATACTGATCATATGAACTAATAAATGATTGAGAACTGATGCGTCCTAGAAAATCAGACAATTACCTTTATCTCCGCTTCCTTTATGGAAACATTCAACAAAATCAACAGCATTGTCTGAAAAGAATAAATTAAAGAACTCCTCAACTTTTATCTGCAGTCCACGTACGTCACACGGTCAGAAACAAATTCCTCATAATTCCACTGTTATTGAGTCATGTAGTCAAATAGTTACCGGAAACTTTGATTCTGCAATTTTTGTGTAAGAGCCTGGTACTGCAGAGAAAAATAGCCACTTCAATTTATCAGGACAAGGCATAGAATAGAGGAAAGAAATCATATCAAATAATCAAAGGAGCCACACCAAACATCTTCTTATGGTATTAACGACAGTCAGCACCGACAGGTCAGAGTATTTTAACAAAAAACTAATGACAATCCGAAGGATCCAATCCAAATTAGAAAACTAATCCCTCTCGTTCCTTCAATATACCACTAGCCTCCCATGTCATACTCCAATAAAAAGTCATTTTAAAATGTAGGGACCCAGGATTATTTTCAATCTATAAATAAACCACTCTTACTAAGAATTGATACGATGGAGATGAAAAATAGGCCTGGTTATTCAGACGTACTATAATTTACTGGTAAACAAAGATATATAGTTTAATATCAAACGTGCAGCAAAAAACAAAAGTATAGAAGCATACAATAAGTTGACTAACCTTCAGGAGGATCAAAATCTTCTCCATTCCATACACAAGAGCTTGTTGAAGAAGAAGGCGGGATATTTTGAGTTGGTTCAACATCTTGACAAACACTATCATCTTGTTGCGCAGTTACTGAAATATTCCCATTTTGATTATTTGCTGGAAGCGGAGGATCGTCTGAAGGAGAATCACCAATTCTGATTCATATACAAGCAATTAAATTATGATCAATTCCCCAAAACAAAGTACATAACTCATGAAATTCATAAATACCTGTGATTGGGATCCAATTCATTGACTTGTTTAAAGCTCTCAACCTTGTCAATTACCATAAGTCCATTCTCCTGGCTACTTGACCTAGATAAGGTAGATAATGATTCCTGAGGTAAGATCATCAGAAAGAGTAAAAACAGTGAACCAATCTGATCCAACAGACCAAAAATTTTAAAAACTTAAATACTGAGAGGTTAATCAAGTTATAACTCGAATTAAGTAGAGATAGAAAATAGCAAGCTTCAGAAACCTTTTCCTGCATGTTCAATGGTATGCCCAAGAAAAAGAAGAAGAAGAAACATGATTTCAAAACTAGCAAGATGAGATTGTAGCTTTTATATTATCACATCTATAGCAAGATGGCACTCTCCAAAGTAAAACCAAAGAAAAGAGAAGAAATTATAAGCCATTGCGCAGTTAAATACCATATTCTTTTAAGTTCTTTGCTTTAGATTCTAACTTCTGCTTTTCACTTTTTTCCTTCAATGCATGTTACTTCCTAATTAATGTAGTGATGTGCACTTCCTTTCACTAGCACCTTTTGTCATAATTAATAACACACGAGTGATCAAGGTACCTGTTGGTCTGTTATTGTTTTTGCACCATCACCCTGCTGCAACCATCCATCATTGATGAGCTTGAAAGCTTCATCACGTGAGAGAAACGACGCAAAGAAGTACTGCAAACCAACAATTAGATCTAAATAAACTGCTGTCATGAAAATCAAAAGATAAAAGATAAAATGTTCAAAATGTCTAAATAAAAGGAGAAGATACTCCATATCTACTACCTTTTTTGCTCCAGCAATTATTTCTATTGCATTAGGGAAGAGTCCAGCTGTCTTTGCTCGTTTGACACTAGTAATCTCCTTGAAATGGATTATTTTCTGGAGCAGAAATTCAACGAGGGTATCAAGCAAAACTAAGAATGATGACTACAAAAGCACATGATACTAGCAAGAAATTGGAAGTAGTGCTGAGGTCCCAAGGTTACCTTTGTCTCAAATCCAAATATATTTGAATAGAAGCAAATATAGTGCACAAAAAGATACATATGGCCCTGCATGCAAGAATGACGAAAAATTAGTAAAGGAGATTAAAGCATTTAATAATGAATTAAGGATGCAACCTGATTGCCAACATGCTCACTGAAAAAGGCAATGTTCACAAAATCAAAGCAAGGGGAAACTAAAACATTAAACATAGACCATCAAATATAAAACGCAGCCCAGAAAATTTACCTGAAGAAGAATACTCTCCTGGAATGCACAATTGAAGTCTTGTACGAGAGCCTGATAGAGAAAAGGTCGCCATCAGGTAAAGTTTCAGAGCAAATGAAATGGGCATCCTCCAGAAGTAGGGATAAGTTGCTTACTTCATCAGGTGGAAGTCGGAACAGTTGCCTATACTCTTCACTCCTCAAAGATGCTAGGGACTATTGTATAGATCAGAAAACGGCATTAAGTGAGCATCTAAGCAAACAACTAACAATAAATTAAATATAAAACCAGGACAACGGTCACATTAAGACATTTAAAAAAACCTAATTAACTTTTCTAAACAAGAATCGAGCTATACTGTTGCATAAATTGTTATGACTTAGGGTCTATAGGCAGGACACATCAGATAGACATAATAAGCCTGCTTCCAAAAAAATCAACCCATCATCACCTTGAACAGAATATGTCAGCTTGTGACAAACAAGTTATAGCTCTTAATCAGGCGTTGAGGAGATAACCCAATAACATCAGCAGCCCAGTGAATAATTATCTATTCCCTTTCAAGACTCAATTCGATCATCTCCAATGAGCTTGTTTAAAACATGAAATTTAGAGCATGATATATGTCCATAAAAGATCGCATTCAGGATGGTAGTGAATCATTTAATTTACATTCCTCATCTTTTCTGTTTTCACTTGAATTAGCAACAGTAGCCCTTTAACGGTCTATCACAAATGCACAGGCATATTTGAAAAACAAGAACACTTCAACAAAAAGGAGAGCTCGAGAACTAAACGTTGCCGCACGAACTTCACTAACCGACGAACACTAACTAACCATAAAACGACACAAAAGTCAACGACAGGCACCTGCTGCAAATCCACATCGCGGTTAGAGTTTGGAGAAGAATTGGAGAGGTCGTTACGATCAGGCGTACCGGCGGCGGACGAGAGATAAACTGTTGACGATGATGACGACGGCTCGGACCCGGCGTCGGAAGGCGATTTCGAGGGACTGGAGCCTACCGGCAGCAAGTCAATCCTCTCGGAGCTAGCGGAGGCCACCGACATCGGAGTTAGAGAGATCTAGGGTTTTGGTATAGAAATTGGGATCGGGGAAACGTGAAAGAAAGCGTGAGTTACAAAGTGATGTGAAGTTGTTCGGTGGGTTGTTTCTTTCCTTCTCGACGCAAACCAACACATTGTGAAAGAGTCGGTTTTAAGTCGTAGTTAGAGAGTCAATGTGTCAGCGTCACTTCTTAAATTCCCAGACGTTGACGGCATTATATATATAAAGTGGATAAACGGCTTACACGTTGCGCGCGAGGGTAACGGATGAGATGACAGTAATAATTTAAAATTAAATTAAAAATTAAAAATTAATTTTATTATTTAATTAAAAAACTTAATTTAAGTGATATTTTAAGGAAGTCAAACCGATTATTATTAAACATAAATAATATCGTTCGACTTAATTTAAAATTAATAATATTAAATTTAATTTAAAAAATAACTTTAACTCATTCAAATAAAATAATGTAAAATTTATTAATCAGGTTAATTAAAAATTGTTAATTTTATAATTATAGTATAAATTTTAATAAATAATAATAAAATATTTAAATTTTTAATTTTTGATAGAATCAGTCAAGAAGTCAAGAGGCGGTAGTTTACCCTGTGACTAATGTCGGCATTTCGAATCTGCTTATCTTCAGGTCGTACACTTAGTTGGTACAAAACTTACGATAATTGGTACAAAGCTATACGTAGCACCCGAAAAAAGGGAAGAAGTAGGATTTCACAGTTCGAATCTGCTTGTCTGTAGATCGTGAACTTAGATGGTACAAAGCTATACGATAGTCCTCGAAAAAAAGGAAAGAAGCAGGATTTTCTTCAGTGGATGCCTATTATTCTTGTTTAATCTCTTTCCTTTCAAAAGTTGTTTTTATTTCTACGATTGATTCTTCCCCCTTTTCTTCAGCTTACGAGGTTTCTTCGTTCAAATTTTTATATTTTTTTCAATTCTAGCTCAAAAAGAAAAATGACAGCTTTTGATTTCTAAAGATTGATTATCTGAAACAACATCTGAAAAGATTACTTCTTGAGAGATTGGTGTTTCTGATATGAGGCCATCTCCAACCATTACACCAAATTTGATGTAAAATAGAATATTTTAAGAATATTTTTACACCAAATTTAGTGTTACTCCAACCATTTTACACTAAATTTTTACATCAAAATTTTTACATCAAAATTTTTTCAAAGAATATATCACAATAATTTAGTTATTAACTAAATTAATTTATATTTATAAAAAAAATTTATTTATTAAAAATAAAAATAAAATCATTATTATTAATTAATTAATATATACTTTATATTAAATTAATATTATTTGCAAAATATATTTAATATTATTGTAACAACAAATTAATAACATACACAAATATAAACAGATTAAACATAACAT
>JAOQMP010000009.1:30186761-30196998 GCA_027563575.1 Erythroxylum pedicellare | reverse complement strand
TACTATCTATATGAAGAATTAATTTAATTTTTAAACCTGAATTAAGTTAATCAAATCTAACTTAAATTATTGATTTATTATAATTATCTTAAATTATTTAAATTAAATTAAATTGATTCAAATCAATTTTAAAATTAAGTTTAATATTTATATTAATAATATTTAATCAGTTTATATATCAAATTTATAAATTTACATTGCATTTGTTTTGTTGTTATTAATAAAAAATTAATATCATTATATTTTATAAATAAGATATATATATACACACATATATAGACACGCGCTTTAAAGGCGCTTGAGAGACATAAATGCATAGGAATCCAAACCCGATGCTACATAAAATGGGGTTGAACGGCGACGACACAGGGAAGGCAGCGCTGGACCCCACGTTATGAAAAGAAGTGTAGCTTAAAGAAGAAACAGTGTGGGTCCTACTTAAAGGGGTCCACCTACTGAAAATGTAGACCCCACAGTTTCCACTCAGAGATAGAGAGAGAAATCCTTTGTCTCTCTTCTCTCTCTGTCTCAGCTATCCTACTACTACTAGTCTACTACACAAAAGGCAAAGTTATGGTGATAAAGCAAAAGCTTTACTCAAAACGCCATCAACCTAAAGCTTTTTAGTCGCTGAGCCACTCTGCACATATACACACTATACACTTCACTAATCGCAAAAGAAAAAGGAAAAAGAGAGAGCCTGAGCTCTTCACGAGGAAAAGAAAAAAAAAAAGCTCTCACTTGCACTTACTCTTCATAGTTTCTGGGAAAGCTTCAGAATTTTGAGCTCTCCAGCTCTAACCCAGATAGGAAGTCGAAATTTTCTGGCCATTTCTGGGTTTTGCGTGCAGATTCTTGCTCTTCATTTTCCTGGTACGGTTTAGGGTGTCTAAATTGTGTTTTGTTTTGCTTTTTTTTTTCAAAGTAAAATCCACGCTTGAGTGTTCCTCTGGATTTGTTTATTTATTCCTTTATTGCTTTATTCTACGTTTTGGGGTGTCGAGAAATCTCTGTCTCTCTCTGGTTTGTTTGCTTTTATTGACTTTGCCTTTTGTGTTTGGCGTGGATTTGAAGAGTTGGTGTGGACTAGAAAACAGAGTTTAAGCCTTAGATGGATTTGGCATTTTTCTGCTTTCCCAGCTAGCGGGTTTGCGTATTGGCGCTTTTGTCTTAATTAATAATAGTTGTAGTGCCTACGTTCTCTTATACTCTGTGCTGGATTGAGAGTGAAGTTAAGAATTTGCAGGAGTCATTCTTGGGTTTTAGTTGTTTGATCTGGTGAGCTTTCCAAAGAAGTTTTTTTTTTTAATTGTTTCTCACAGAGAAGGTTTATAAGATTTTGCATGTCGACGACTTTCTTGACCTAATTATTTGTTTCTTTGATTTTTCATCTCTTAATATTGGCCATAGAATGAGAGAATACCAGAAAGAAGAGTTATCATTTTGATATTTTAGCACGATTTGGAAACAGATTAAGTAGATACTAACATAGATTTGTTGGCATCGAAATGGAAGGTCAGGCACAGATTTGCCATTTGGATTCTTAGTTGTCAAGAGTGTTCTCTCTCATTTATGTCTCCTTTTCCTTTTACGGAAAAAAAAAAGATTTGATTTCATCCCTGTACATGAATGGTAAATGTAGTTTCTTGAAGTCTACGTTCTTATATGTTATGCCTGGATAGATTCAGTGTCTTTGATGGCTAAGAAAGTAAAATTGTTAACATGGGTAGGAAATGAAAATTACAAGTATTGGGCTGTTTGCAAGATTTAAATGTTTCAGTGAGCTGAAGTATGTACTAACCTCTCCAATTCCATTTGAAGGGTTTCTCTGTAAAAGGTGATTCCATGTGATGATATATCAGGCATGGAAAGAGTTCCAGAACATAAGATCCTTCCTGGAAAATTGCCTGCCATGGGTGGTCAGGTACTGAATGCATATATGTCCTCAGGGAGAGAAGCCGGCCATGGCAATAAGGTGCAGATAGGGTTGGTAAGAGATGCAGTAGCTCGTTTTAATGCTCAAGAATCCCATGTTATGGATTTTCCTGTACCTGTAAGGCCGTGGAAAGGAAAAAATTTTGTGCCTTTGCAAGAGGAGCCAATGCCTGATGTCATTATATCTAAGGACAGTGGTGATTCGTTTGGGGACGATGGCCCTAGTTCTTTCTCCGGGGCTAGCCATCCACCAGAACCTATTGATACAGATCTAATGAAAGCAGTGTATGTACCGATTAAGAAATCAGAGGCCGCGTGCCTTATGAAAAACAGGTCTGTGAAGGGGCCATTTCTGGAAGATCTATCCATCAGAGTTCCTCCAAGGAAACCAAGCCCTATTGTTCTTTCACCGGCAGAAAGTCTGGTTGAAGAGCCTAATGATTTAGTTGCATCACCTTCTCCATTCTCTGTTCCTCGTCAATCTCAAAATACAGAAAATGGTCTCCTACCACCTGATTCAGAGGAGAAAGAATGTGTATGGGATGCTTCTTTGCCACCAAGTGGTAATGTTAGTCCACATAGTAGCATTGATAGTACTGGTGTATTCACAGCTATGAGTGTCGTTCATAGCTGTGCCAGTACATATCGTAGTGATGCTATGACAAGTGATGGCATGCTCAGTATGGATAAGAATTATGAGAGTACCAAAGGAAGTGTCAGTGTTAGAGGAGATTCACTTGAGAGTGCGAAAACTAGTGTGAGCCGGGCAAGTGATAGCAGTGGACTTAGTGATGACAGTAATTGGAGCAACATCATGGGGAGTGCAAATAAACCTCATAAAGGAAATGATCCTAGGTGGAAGGCTATACTTGCCATTAGAGCACGAGATGGAATTTTAGGCATGAGTCACTTTAGATTACTTAAGCGGCTTGGTTGTGGTGACATTGGTAGTGTGTATCTCTCGGAGCTTAGTGGTACCCGTTGTTTCTTTGCAATGAAAGTAATGGACAAGGCATCCCTTGCAATGAGGAAGAAGTTGACTAGGGCTCAGACAGAGAGGGAAATTTTGCAATTATTAGATCACCCATTTCTACCAACTTTGTATACACATTTTGAGACTGACAGATTCTCATGTTTGGTCATGGAATACTGTCCTGGTGGAGATCTGCATACTTTAAGGCAACGGCAGCCCGGGAAGCATTTTTCTGAATATGCTGCAAGGTGTGCATTTTTTCTTAATGTTTTTGCATTTTTATGCTAAAATAGCTGCATCCAATGTTGAAGAGTGGTGTTTGGGGTAAGTATTTTTCTAAACTAATTAGTTGATAGTGTTTACATTCTTCTAGGGCATAGTGGATGCTGAATCACTTTTTAATGATGATCCATTGATATTCAAGTATGTTTGAGAGATCTGTATTTGTCTGCTTATGATACTATGTTGATGTGATTCTCTGCATGATATAGCTTCCAAGGTGTTTCCTACTAACATTACAACTTCTATGGCTACTTAATCATTGGTTCCTTTCTCTCTATAGGTTTTATGCTGCAGAAGTTCTGTTGGCACTTGAATATCTCCACATGCTTGGAGTTGTCTACAGGGATTTGAAACCTGAAAATGTTCTTGTTCGTGATGATGGGCACATAATGCTTTCAGACTTTGACCTTTCGCTTAGATGTGCAGTTTCGCCTACCCTGATAAGGACATCTTTAGATTCCGATCCTGCAAAGCGGGGTGCTGGTGGTGGATTCTGTGTGCAACCTGCCTGTATAGAACCCTCATCAGTGTGCATCCAGCCAGCGTGCTTTATTCCTCGCTTATTCCCTCAGAAGAGTAAGAAGAAAACCAGAAAGCCTAGAGCAGAACTTGGTTTGCCTGCTAGTGCACTTCCGGAGCTTGTAGCAGAACCAACTGCAGCCCGTTCTATGTCTTTTGTAGGGACTCACGAATATCTAGCTCCAGAGATAATCAAGGCAGAAGGTCATGGCAGTGCCGTTGATTGGTGGACGTTTGGCATTTTCTTGCACGAACTTCTGTATGGTAAAACCCCATTCAAAGGCTCAGGAAACCGTGCTACATTGTTCAATGTGGTTGGACAGCAGCTCAGATTCCCTGACTCACCCGCAACTAGTTATGCAAGCCGGGATTTGATCCGAGGCTTGCTGGTGAAAGAACCACAGCACAGGCTTGGGGTGAAACGAGGTGCAAGTGAGATCAAACAACACCCTTTTTTTGAAGGGGTGAATTGGGCACTTATAAGGTGCAGCACACCACCAGAAGTGCCAAGACCCGTAGAAACTGAATTGTCTGGGAAATTTGGACCTGTTAATCCAATAGGGGTAGGAAGCAGCAGCAAGAGAATGGTAGGAACAGATATGAAATCTGGGGGTAAATTTCTTGACTTTGAGTTCTTCTAATACATGGAAATGATGTCTTTGTTCTAGTAACATCCTTACTTTTTATGTTATAAGAACATGACTGCATTGCTGCTCTCTTGTCAGGATGCTCACAAGGTTAAGAAAAAAAAAAATCAATTGGAAATCAGTAGCTTTGATTCACTAAAATTTTCATGCAGTGGATTGCAATTAGTATGTTTCAATCTTTACATAGCCCCCCTAGACGACTTGTGCCATTCTCATTTTAAAAGAGTAGGTGTAGAGTTTGGGGTTGGTATTTGGGCCTTGCCCATTCTAGACCTGTGTTGACGGATGGTCAAGCTCGAGTTCATTGGATTTCAGGATAAGGCCAGGCCGGAGATGGGCCTCTTCCCTAGTGTAGATATCGAAATTTTGTCATAAGCCCATTCTAAGTGGTGACCAATATGCTTTCGGTGCCATGAACACTTAAGGATAGCACGGACCGTCTAAATTGAAGCCCGATCTTAACTTTGAACCTAGAGAAGGTTATTGTTAGAAAGTGGTAGAGATTTCAAGCCCGGGGAGCACATTATGGGCCTTTTGATATTTTGTTACTTTTTATGAGGCTTGGTTGGGCCTTCATGGGCTATTGTCAGAATCCGACTCCTTAAAGCTCGAGTTTGAGGTCGAAATTTTTTTTAACTCGACATCGAATGAGTTTAAATATAATTTAATTTAGTAATTTTAAATCAAATTAAGTTAATTTATAAAGTCTAGAAAACTGATGCAAGAGAACCACCTCAACACCGCTAGTATGAATCCCGAGTTTGGAAAACAACATTAATATATTGATAATATTTAATAATATTAAGTCATTATCTTTTCAAAAAATCTAATATTTATAATTTTAGAATAAAATTGTGTAAAGAATATTCTAATGCGAATAAAAATTTAAGAAAATATATTATGAATAAATTATATTTAATTACTGTAAAATTTAAAAAATGGTAAAAATTTAAAAAATATTTAAATGTCATTAAAATTGTAAGACCCTTTTTGATATTGATAAATTTTTATTATTGACATTATTATAATAAGACAACTAATATATAATAATTAAATTATATTTAATAAATTATTAAGGTAATAACATTCTAAATAATTAATCATTTCCTATATAAGGATGACAATTTGTCAGAGATCCGACAGGAGTTGGGAGCAGAGGTTTCTAATCAAACATAAATAGGAAGCAACGAAAAAACCCATCAGATCCTCTGTCCCATTTTTTGTGTACCAACTCTATCCCCTTTAATCTTAACCTTTCATTTTTGTGGGTCCACAAAAATGGAAAGTTGAGATTAAAGAGAACAGGGTTGGTACACAAAAAATGGTACAGAGGATAAGTCCCATGAAAAAAGGACTAGTGTTTTTGACATTTCTAACATTGAAAACTGTACATTAAAGATTGGAAAGAATGCAATGTTTGAAGAGTAGGGAGACAAAAGGATGCAGCATCAGCATGACTTATTCCTGAAATTGTGAAATCAACAGATACAACACAATCAAAGCAAATTCCTATACACAGACTTCTTTTAAAAACAGATGACCAAACCTCAAAACGGCTCTCCACTTATATACATTTTCAATATCATCAAAAAGAATTGGGTAATGATCTATTTGATTGCACAAGAGCGGTTGCATACCAGTTCAATTGCTTCTGTGAATAATGACGAAAAACTGGTCAATGCCTGGAAAACCCCTGGCAAGCCTGTCTGAAGATTGTTAAGTGTCATTGCTCTTGTTACCTCCACCGCTTTGGCATGCCTCAGCATCTCATCTTCCACTCGTCTTTGGCAATTTGCAAGCTCGGATTTCTTCTCAGCCAAAGGATCTCGAGCATCCAGCACATGTACGTTCTCCGGGCTGGTATCTGGAAGACCGATACCAACCATCGAGTAAGATTGGTAGTATTTCCTCTCTATATTACGGAGAGACGAAGCCTTCTTCTCCAATTCCTTTGATGTAGTGTCCGTCCGCTTTTTGATTTTGAGCTCCTCAGTTTGTTTTATGAATATCACATGGACAACATTGATAAAACTCTTGATAGCCTCTGAAGCAACAGTGTCAGGAACACGGTCGAGGGCAAGCTTCCACTCATCCAAGAAAGCATACACCTCGGAGTGCTCCACTCCAGTGCTGATATTGTCATTGTTCACTGGAAGAAGAGTAAGCTTGAACCAGCCATGGATGGAGTGAATGAAGTCCCTTTGGAACTTTATTAGGCGGCAGAAACTGGAATGCCATGTGCATACGGCAGACTCGAGATCTCGAGTTGCCTGTCTGTGAAGCTCGGAAGTCAATTCACCCTTGATTGATCTGTTCACCAGGCCACGAACTTGTTGCACAATGTGGTTCTGCACTTCATGGTACTGGTGCATGGACCTCCACATGTACATGAATCTGCATTAACCAAGCTTTTAAAAACATCCAGTGATCACAACTCAGCACCAAAACAGATGTAGCATCCAATGGGAGGGTTCAGATTTTTCAAACATGTTATAAGGGGATTACAGAATTGGCAAACCAAAACTACAGGTCAAATGCAGCAAATACAAACAGTGGGGTGAGAAACTAAGACAGTTCCTCTTAACGATTATATGATTTCTCTGCTAAAAACGCAACTTAACCATATGCTATCTTCTTGTGATGCAAATTAATGGGTAATATTAACTTCGATAATCATTTCCAGCCCATGAATGCCTAACAGCTGAGGAAACTGAACCAAGAATTATAATTCAACCTAGATGGGCCAGGAATTCAGCTGAAAAAAGAACAACATAAAAGAGATGCAGAATCGGGCGTGCATCATGAAAGCCAAGTACAAGGCACATGTGTTACAGACAAGATGAAGCAAGTGGCTGGCCTGACAGAATTGTGCTGATTAATGAATGCTTCAATTACCTGAAGGAAAGGAAGTAACATAGACAAGAAAAAACACTAAAATCTGGAAAAGAAAATGATACCAACACCAGGAAATTATCCCGTGATCCGGAAATTATTCCGTAATGCAACAAAGAAAATGTTCCCAAGTGCAGTTCCTAGCACCAATTTTGTCTCCCTTCCTCTGTAAATCTCATACTGCATTCACAAACTGACGAGATTCATAAACGAATCAACATACCCATGACAGAGTTCAACCAACTGAGGAACAAGATCGGAGTCCCGAAGCGCAACGATGGCCGTGGAAGTCGTAGAAACAGCTTGAGATGTGACGAAAATTAAAGACTGCAGTCTCGTTATTGAAGCCTTCGTCTTGTCTAACTTACTATCATCCTCCCCCTTATACTCCTGACTTTGCAGTGTGGATAGCTTCTTCTCATGCTCAATCTTAACACCTTCTCTAGACTGCATAAATTCCAAAAACACAATTACATTCATCAATCAGAAACTATTTAGCATTTATCAATCAACATTTCCAAGGTTTCCTGATGTTTATTACATGATAAAGTCATTTTAAGACAACCCATCTAATGTTCTAAAGAGCATAATCCTAAATTGTTGTTCAAAGACGTCATAAAGATTAAAAGATAAAAAGATAAAAACGGGTCGTTACAAAAGGATCCAATTACAATACCTTTTTCGCCATTAACAAGTACAGTCTCTTTTTATGTAAAAAGAAGGTGACTTTGGATCGACCACAAGCACACATCCCTAGGACAAGCAATCCTCGTCAATCCGATGGATTGAGAAGGGTATTCAAATCCAGAAAAGCTTTTGAATATTCAGACAAAAAGAAGAGGTTGGAAAGGTAATTACGGAGACCGACAAGTGTTAAGAGTAACATCCACCGACCAAATCAAAACCAGGAAGTAATCAACATCCACAAGTATTTTATCTGTCCTAAAAACCTAAAGAAACGACAAAAGTATAGCAATCATCTTACCAGTAACTGCACTAGTCTAAAAGAAAAGCAAGTACCTTCACTTCCTCGTAGAGCTTCTTTTCCCAAGCCAAGAGGCGCTCCATTGTAGAACAGAGACTTCTGGGTCCACCCGGTTGATTGAGCAAACCCGGGTCGAGCCGGTACTTAACCGCCAGTGGGGGTTTTAACGTCCAACTCGAACTCAGATTGCTCAGTACACTCGTTGAATGATACACCGTTTCTACCATTTTTAAAAATTTAAACAGAAACTTTACTTAATAAATAAATAATAATAATAATAATAATAATGAAAGTCTTACTCTTTAGTTGTCTGAAACTCCGATCAAGTTGTGCTCTCCCGATCTCGAGCATCTCCGACACCTGGTCGCCGGCAGCAGCAGCCTTATCGAAATTCTCCTTAATTGCTTCAACTATCTCCTTCAAATCCTTATGCCTTACCACCATCTTCATTTCGGAGAACTCCCCGGTCTTAAAGCTCGCCGACGACGCAGCCTCTTCCGACTTGTCGGTCTTACTCGCATTTCGATACATTGGAGGCTGTTTAACCGATTCTGCCCGAACCGACGACCCGAAATTCGATCGGGTCCCGATCTGGGATCTGGACTCTCCATTCTCCACCTCCTCTTCGACGTCGTCGTCTTCGTCCGACGAGCTCGTGGTGCTGTAGTGGTCGTGATCGCCCCATTCGCTACACTGAACTTCCTCTCTCTCAGTCTCTTCTTCAGCAACTGAGTGATGCTTTCTGATGTTGCTGTCGTATCTTTTGTTGAAGAAGTCGTACTCCGATCTCTCGGTCTCGGTTTCGGTGTCCATGTCATCGTCTGCGTCCAAGTGGTGACGTCCGTATGCGTCGTTTTGGCTTTGGTTTCGCGCTTTTCGGTTAAAGAACTCCGAGTCTGGAGGTGATGGAGGGTAGAATTTGTCCCAGTTCCACACGGAAGACGCTTGTGAAGGTGTACTTGAATACGTTGAATTCGCTTGATAAGCTGTCGGATACTCGAAATTCGATCTCTGACTCCTCGGAGACTCCGACAAGCTCGACTCCGACAGTATGTGAGGAAGCTTCGCGGGCTTACGCCGGCGAGTGGCGGCACCATCGAGGACGGGAGGGAGCTTAGAGCTTGCTATCGACGGAGAATACGCCGGTGGAGGCGGCGGCGGGTGGAGAGACGGCGACGGCGACGGAAAGGGACGGACAGGGACCCGAGTAGGAATCGGATTGGAGGTGACGAAAGGTGCAGTAGTTGCGCTTGGATTGCCGAGGAAGACCGCGGGACTTTGCTCGGAGACTGAGAGAGGTTCGCCAGCTGCGAAAGAGCAGAGAGCTGACCCGGTGACGCGGAGGGAGCGGCAGTAATCAGCGTGCGCCGCTGCGAGATGGTGGCGCGCGTAGACAGCTTCCTTGATGAGGCGTCGCCTATCTTTGCACCGCCTCACCGTATCTTCATTGTCCAGCTTCGACGACGTACAACCCATTTCGACACCGAACACGAAACAGAAGGAAAAATGGTTTGTTTCACTATAGTAAGTAAGCGAGCGTCGAAGAGGCTCAAGTGGTTATAGTTTGGTCTTTGTCTTGGACAATTAACGTCCCATCTCTGCTTCAGTGTTTTGTTTCCATCTCTTGCCTGTCTTGTGTTACAAAGGACAGACCAATCCGATAGGGAAAGAGTGAGAGTTTGTTCCGACGAATGAGAGAAAATAAGAATAAGTGTTTGTTTAGATAGGCTTATATTAGTAGAACTTTTTGTCTATATATTTTTTTTTAAAAGAGATTTTTAACAAATCAATTGACTGTTTGGTTGTCATTTAAAAAGAGTTTCATATAATAGACTGTTTGACAATATAAAAATAAAAGGTACTTTTAATTTTAACTATATTTTATTTTGTAATAAAAATTATATATGTATATAAAAATTATTTAAAATATATTAAATAATATGTGAAGCATAATATTTTAATTATTATATAATTTTAAATCATATAAAACATAAATAAAACATA
>JAOQMP010000009.1:30143580-30163433 GCA_027563575.1 Erythroxylum pedicellare | reverse complement strand
AAGTCCCTTTTTCATATATAATTTTTATTTTTTTAATTTTGATATAAAATTTGTTAATTATATTAATATTTGACTTTTTTTAATATAAAAAGAGTGGTAGTAAGCCATTTTATTTTTTGTTTATATTTATTAGTTCTTTTAACAATATATATTTTATACACCAAGTCATATATAATTTTAACTATACTTTCACAGGAGTCGGAAGGAATCTACCGTTAAAACAACAACAATAATTTAGTAAAAATCTAGTTAATACACGGGTCAAGAAAAATCCAGTAATACACAATCTTACCTCTAACTAACACAGAGATCGTTTACTTTTGTCTTTAATTTATAGTTGAACCGTGATGTTCCATATCTTAATCCCATCTCGTGTAGAAAAGAAGATTAAAATTTAAAATATTGCTTAACAAAATGCCATATCTTGTCTATTTCATTTTTTAAATTGTGATAAAAATAAAACACACTGAAATCTGTAATATGAGATTAGTATATTTTCAATATGATCATCCAAATTAAGTAAAGAGGTTGACATTGTAAAATGTACGGAAAGATTTCCAACACATTGAAGTAAATAAGTTAGTTGTAATAAGGCGGCAAAGTTCGGTATCTTCCTCAGGAATATGATTTTGGATGTGACTCGACAGTTGTTCCTCCTTTGGTTGAACTCGAGCTGTAAGTCTACTTCTATTCCAATATCCGCCATTACCCTTTTTTTTTCTTTTTTGTTTTTGTTTCTGTGAATGGTCTGTTTTTGTTGGATCTTTCTCATTGCTATTGACAGGAATCTTATGTGATTTCTTGACTGTAACGTTGTCCACTTCCTAACTAGTAGTCATTTCAAAGTTCTGTGATGGATTTATAAATTCTTTCCCAACGTCAGGGAGGAAGGCATTGAAGTTTTGGGTTCTGAGTGTAAGATTCAGAGGGTTTGTAAAGATTTTGGGAGGTATCTCTGATAAGTGTTCTTTATATTATCATACAAGTTCCAGTTCTTGGTATTCAACTTTTCTGGGTTGATCAGCTAAAGTTTCTACAATTATATGTTCTGTTGTTTGTTTAACATGGAAAGAACCTGATACGGATCATGTTTTTTGAACATTAACAAATTTGTTTCACTGCTATGAGCAAATTTCGAGTGTTTTTGACATGAACTAATGCAGGAATTCTTACAAGTACGAGGATCTAGAGCTGTTGGAGAGTGAAATGGTTGTGGAGTCAGGTGATCTGGATGCTGTGCTTAAGGAGTCTGTTGATCTCGTAAGTTCTGTTGATGATTACAGGATTTTTAGTTGCTGGATGCATAAATGGTAGAACTTAAATATTGGGTCTGTGCAGGAGAAAATTCCGCTTGAAGATGTTTTCAACCATCTGAAATGTACAAGAGAGGGTTTAAGCTCCGATGCAGTTAGAAAGCGATTAGATTTGTTTGGATACAACAAACTTGAAGAGAAAAAGGTTAGAACATATTCTTAGATTCATACCCTCCAGAGCCAGATTTAACTCGTCAGTTTTTTCTCTTCAGGAAAGCAAAATACTGAAATTTCTGGGATTCATGTGGAATCCTCTATCATGGGTAATGGAAGCGGCAGCTATCATGGCCATTGCTCTTGCAAATGGAGGGGTAATCTGTATCTTATTCCCTGAATTGTCTTTTCAACACTCCCGAACATGGCACTAAAATGACGAGATCATAACTATGTGCTTGATAAAGTTGAGAAGATCAAGACCCTATTCAGTTTTCAATTAGATAAAGATGCTAATCGCACCTTATTCTGCTGCAGGGCAAGGGACCAGACTACCAAGATTTTGTTGGCATTCTGATCTTACTTATAATAAATTCCACCATCAGTTTCATAGAGGAGAACAATGCCGGCAATGCTGCAGCAGCACTTATGGCTCGGTTGGCCCCGAAAGCCAAGGTTCTACGTGATGGAACCTGGAACGAGGAAGATGCTGCGATGTTGGTCCCTGGAGATGTTATCAGTGTTAAGCTTGGTGATATAATTCCTGCTGATGCACGCCTGCTAGAAGGAGATCCCCTGAAGATTGATCAGGTACTCATCTGATACAACATTTAAGAAGTCTTAAGAATCCATCTTGGGTGTTTGTGGGTATAATTCGCTTTGAACTTTACAAATTCGGTTTGTTTTTCAGTCTGCGCTTACCGGAGAATCACTTCCTGTAACAAAACATCCCGGGGAAGGAGTTTACTCAGGTTCAACATGCAAGCAAGGTGAAATTGAAGCTGTTGTAATTGCAACTGGAGTTCACACGTTCTTTGGGAAAGCAGCTCATCTTGTGGAAAGCACCACTCATGTCGGACATTTTCAGAAGGTTCTGAGATCATCCTTTTGCATTCCTTGCCTATAATCAAATTTAGTTCTCCAAAAACCTCACTTTGGAACAAGCCAACAAGTTTGTTCCATGCTTCCAGGTTTTAACAGCAATCGGGAACTTCTGCATTTGCTCTATTGCAGCTGGGATTCTCATCGAAATTATAGTGATTTATGGTGTTCAGAAGAGGAAATACAGAGTTGGCATTGACAACTTACTTGTCCTATTGATTGGTGGGATCCCAATTGCAATGCCAACTGTTCTCTCCGTTACAATGGCCATCGGTTCGCACCGATTATCTCAGCAGGTTTGTGCAGTCAAAGGAAAAATGCCCTTGAAACTGTTGAATTGACAAAGTCGTCCTGATTAAGCACAACAAACTGTTGATTCAAAATCATTCATGAAATCAACATGTGTTCTTCTCAGGGTGCCATAACAAAAAGAATGACTGCTATAGAGGAAATGGCAGGAATGGATGTCCTTTGTAGTGACAAAACTGGCACACTGACGCTTAACAAGCTTACAGTAGACAAAAATTTGATTGAGGTCCTACTCTTTCTTACTCTATTCCTCTGTCGGCAATCTCATTGAATTGAAATTGGACGAATGCCTCAAAATTAAGAGAGAAAACTAATTCTCAGATTTATAACCATACATTTTCCTGGATATATAAAATCTCTTCAATTTGCTTCGACTGCAAGAATATCTGCAGTGTAGTGGCCAAAGAAGGAAAACAAGGACCTGAATCCACTTTATAAGAAAACCACAAGCTATAATGAATTTGCATGTGATTCTGAACAACTTTTCAAGTCAAAATCAAAGGAGTAGCTCATGGTACTGCAGGTTCTAGCCAAAGGTGTTGATAAGGACATGGTAGTGCTTATGGCTGCAAGAGCATCAAGGTTAGAAAACCAAGATGCTATTGATGCTGCAATTGTTTCAATGTTGGCAGACCCTAAAGAGGTATTTGATTCAAGAGTTTGAATTTTATACCACTCATTTATGGGATACTTGTTTACCTTATCTCAGCTTAATTTCGACTTAGGACAGTTATCTAATCTTACTAAGATCTTCTTCCGAAGGCACGGGCTGGGATTAGGGAAGTTCATTTCCTCCCATTTAATCCAACTGACAAAAGGACTGCACTGACATACATAGATTCTGCTGGCAAAATGCACAGAGTCAGCAAAGGTGCACCAGAGCAGGTACAATATATACTATAACATAGACCAACCGATGTTTAACAACAATAGCTTAGTGCCTATTCTTGAATGCAGATTCTCAATCTGGCACATAATAAATCTGCAATCGAGAAGAAGGTGCATTCTTTAATTGACAAATTTGCAGATCGCGGATTAAGATCCCTTGGAGTCGCCCGACAGGTTAATCAATGGACTACTATACATGTACTATTAGATGATCTGCCTGGAAATTCTGTAAAAGAGAAACATACATCTCTGCAGGAAGTACCTTCTGGTAATAAAGACACTCATGGTGATCCTTGGGAACTTGTTGGGCTTCTTCCTCTCTTTGATCCTCCACGACATGACAGTGCTGAAACAATCAGAAGAGCCTTGGATCTTGGTGTTAGTGTTAAAATGATCACAGGTATTTCTCGTTTCCATTATCATTTGTTGATCAAAATGCAATTGGTTCCTAGTACTCGAATTCTAATGCAAAATGACTAATAAATTGTCTTTTCCAGGTGACCAACTTGCAATTGCCAAGGAAACGGGAAGAAGGCTCGGAATGGGAACAAACATGTACCCATCTTCATCTCTTCTAGGTGAAAACAGAGATGGAGGACTTCCAATTGACGAGCTCATCGAGAAAGCTGATGGGTTTGCTGGTGTCTTCCCTGGTAAAAGCTTGTGGTCTTTGTGAAAAACCGTCAGCATCAACATTTTCTCGCCTGATTCTTCTACTTTTTCTAATCTGCAGAGCATAAGTACGAGATTGTCAACCGACTGCAAGGTAGAAAGCACATATGTGGAATGACTGGTGATGGAGTGAACGATGCTCCTGCCTTAAAGAAAGCAGACATAGGAATTGCTGTAGCAGATTCTACAGATGCTGCTCGTAGTGCTTCTGATATAGTCCTCACAGAACCTGGGCTGAGCGTAATCATCAGTGCCGTCCTAACAAGCCGAGCAATCTTCCAGAGGATGAAAAATTACACGGTAATTCCAAAGCAGCCAAATGATTTATGAACATATGAAGCTATTACCACAAGCTTAAACGCATAACTAACTTCATTGTATTTTGACAGATATATGCCGTATCTATCACAATTCGTATTGTGGTAAGCTTTCCCTTGCATATGGTGAAATTCCCTGATCATAATTTAGAACATGCTCACCAATATCAGTCTTAACGACACTTTTTTAACCAATGCTTTTGTATAACAGCTAGGGTTTATGTTGCTGACGGTGTTCTGGAAGTTTGATTTCCCACCTTTCATGGTTCTTGTCATTGCCATTCTTAATGATGGTTAGCTCTTTAACATTCCGTATTGCTATCGTTATGGGTGCAGGATAGCTTCAAGCTTTTAACAATGGCTGCTGATAGCTAACCATTTGGGATCTTTACAGGTACTATAATGACCATATCCAAAGACAAAGTCAAACCATCTCCACTCCCTGACAGTTGGAAACTCAGTGAGATTTTTGCAACTGGTGTTGTGCTTGGCAGTTACATGGCATTAATGACTGTCGTGTTCTTCTGGGTTGCTTATGAGACTGACTTCTTTCCTGTAAAACTTCCTTCTCGATTTTCTGTGCTTCATTAGGAGTGATTTTTTAGCAAGTGACTTAGCCTTTTCTCTGTTTGTAGAAACACTTCCATGTGAGTAGCTTCCACAAGCGCCATTTTCAAGGAGATATCACTCAATTGACACAACAGTTAGCTTCTGCTGTTTACCTTCAAGTTAGCACCATTAGTCAGGCATTGATCTTTGTGACTCGATCCAGAAGCTGGTCATTCACCGAGCGTCCTGGTTTTCTGCTTCTTTTCGCCTTCGTTATCGCACAACTGGTACACAATTCTACAAAAACTTTGATACCATGTTTTGCATTTTGTAGCTAGTTTCAGTCAGTGAAAACTTCTTCCATGTCTGTGACTCTGAGTGGTTTGGTATAAGCAGATTGCTTCTGCCATAACAGCACTCGCAAACTGGGAATTTGCTGGGATCAGAAGCGTTGGATGGAGGTGGACAGGTGTTATTTGGGTGTTCAACATAGTGACTTACTTGTTACTTGATCCATTGAAATTTGTTGTTCGATATACTCTCAGCGGAAGAGCCTGGAATCTGGTGGTCGACCAAAGGGTAAGTAAGTTAAATTCTGAAACTCCATTGTTCTGACGAGTTAAGCTTTACAAGTTCTCTGTAACCCCATTATCAAAAGTGAGTTGATTTTTGTTTTTGGAACTTAAAAACAGACTTCATTGTCAAGCAAAAAGGACTTTGGTAAAGAAGAACGAGAAGCTGCCTGGGTAATAGAGCAGAGATCATTGCATGGGCTCCAATCTGGAGAGTACAGAAGATCCACTGATAGGAGAAGCAGTGCTGGAGAAGCCAATCACATGGCTGAAGAGGCCAGAAGACGGGCAGAAATTGCAAGGTTAGGTCTTTCTACTCCTTTCTTCATCATTATTTTTATGTAACTTAAGTCAGAAAGCATCAACCTTTGCGGATTGCGGATTATATTTCGATCGGAATGATTGCAATAATCACGGTTTGGATTGCAGAAACACAATCTAAAACCATGAACTTTCACCATCAATTGAAAGAACTCTAAAGAGAATATGTTTTGTGGTGATTCAGGTTGACGGAGCTTCACACCCTGAAAGGGAGGGTTGAAAATGCTGCCAAGCTAAGGGGTTTGGACATTGAAGCAATGAGCACGCATTACACTCTTTAAGTCCCGGAGGAGAAAGAACCCTAAATAACATAATAATCCTGAAGAAGACACATGCCTGTCATTGAATATTTAATCCTTAATAACTTTTAAAAAAGAACAAATTTTGTTTTGTTTTTCCTAGTAGGATTTTGATTCTGCGACTTGGGATCCATTCTTTTCTTCCATTTTTCACCTCATTTTCGCAATTGTATCGATCTGCTCAAGCTTGGAACTTGGCGAATTATTCATTTACTCCTTTTGCAATAATAGTTAATAAGTTCTTGATCATTGTTTCTATATTGCGATTCGACTATTCTCCTATTCAGATCTTCGATTTAAGATCCACGGCTCCTAATCTATGCTCTTTGATCTAACGAAGAGAGAATGTGAAAATAATTCGAGAACTAGAAAAAAAAAGGGACTTTCCAATTTTCCTGGAGTTATGTTACATATGCACACTTCCTGGTGTCTCCAAACTCTATGTTTTTGTTTCTTCAGAGAGTGAAGAATATATATATATATATCGTGAAACATGTACGAGTTATAAAGAGGAAAAGAAAATTATCCACAAGTTCGGGTATGGCACGCCCTTTAGGACGGGTAGTTGGCTTATAGCTCCACCCTGTCACTGAATGCCAACTACTTTTCTCGTTGCCCCAACCTTAATTACATAAATTTCCTGTTGTCATCTTAAAGATTCAAACTTTTTCCCATTGCCCAAAACTTTTGTTTTGGTCTGTCAGCAGGTTCTAGTGCTGGTCGGGGAGTTGATGAAAGTTTAAGTTTGTTGTTGATTTTGAAGGAAGATAGAAGAAAAATAAATGGGTTCTCTTCCGAAAACAGCAACTACGATTCTGGTCGTTTTGTTGGTCGTTACTTGCATTCTTGTCAAAGTCACACTCTCTGTTCCCTTTATTGTTTTGCATGGTAAGTTCGGTTTTCTTCTGTTCAAAGATCTTGGATCGTTCTTCACTTTCTTCTTCTCCCTTTTATTTCTTTTAACATGAGCTCATGCTTTCAGTTTACGCTACATAACTTTGTTCGTTAGTGGATGATTGAACCACATTTTTAACCACCTGACTATTGATGGTTTTGGCTAGTCTTTCTAGGGAAAGAAAATGGTTACTTGAACTTCTTGGGTTTCTATTTCTGATTTCGGTGGGTTCTTTGTACTAGTTCTCTTTGTTTCTTGTCCCTTTCTTGGGTTGATGTCGTGAAATTCTATAGAAGATGGAACTTTTAAGTACGTTGTGGTCTTGATTCGATCCTTTTCTATTGGGTCAAGAAGAAGAAGAAGAAGAAAAAACCCTGTTATTTGGCCGTTCTCTTTCCCACCAAAACCCAGAGAATGTCCATGAAGATTTCAATATCCTTCAAATGTTTTATGAGGCCTAGGATTCTGTTACTTTTTCTGATTCATTGCAAAGCCCGGTGATGAAGGTAGGTTTCTTGCGGCAACTGTTCTGGGGAATTCATTACAGTCCAGGTTGTTTTTCTAGTTCATTCTTTCCCATTTGGACAAAAGTTTACTTCTGACTCTTTTTCTGGATTTCGATCCAGCAAATTTGGAAAAAGGAGCTCGTCTGTGAATTTGGAGGTGTCATTTTTTGAGTAGATTAACTTTCCTTTCCAGAAATTGCTAATTTCAAGTTTCTACTGCCTTTTAACCAGATATCATGGTATGCTGATCGTATGAACTAGCTATCTAATCTTCCTGACATATCTTTTGCTTCATGTTTCAGGGATTAGTGACAAATGCACCAACCATGGAGTTACACGCTTCACCAAGCTTTTAGACAAGTGGTCTGGCTCCGACGGATATTGCTTGTAAGTTATTCTGCCGTATTTCGGTCGCTGTGGCTACAATATAACTTAGTTTATTTGGTAATATGCTCTGCCTAGGCTGTATCGTTGTGCAGTGCAGACTTCTGGGCCACTGAGCTTAACTTTTCTGTTCTTTATCTTGAGCATGTGAAAGATGGTTGGAAGTTAGTTAACAACCTTTGTTCTTAAGCAGTCCGTCCTGTCTCAGAGAGTAGCATTGTTTACTTTAAAATTTTAATAATGTCTGTAAAATTTCTTCCTGCTTATGGTTATATCCATAGCAATATGAATAATACATATTTTTATTTCCATCTTGAGAGAATCATGTAAGTTCTTTTCCTTCATTCAGGGAAATCGGAGATGGATCGTGGGATTCTTGGACGATGCCCCTTTTTGAACAGGTGATTCCCAAACTGATATTTCAAGAAGTACTTAGTAATTACCTTGTGATATCACGTAATTAATAGTTTCTGTTGTGCTTTTGATTGCAGACAGCAATTGCTTGCGAGAAGGTGGTAAAGTGAATGGGAAAAATATGTTCCTCACTTCCTATTTCTGCAAATAGAATTTAATTTACATCCAAACAATATTTTACGGCCTACAGGTGAAGAATACGAGTGAATTGAGCAACGGTTACAATATAGTGGGACTATCTCAGGTACTTCTGAAGTTGGAAGTTCATTTTGCACTGTGTTTAACATTATCTGATTGCTAAGATCTCGCTTAGATGTTCCATCTCATATATTCAATAATGCCTTGATGATCATCTAAATTTCTATATTTCCGTCTATGTTTATGTGTTCATTTTGCATTCGTTAACTGTGAGCTGAGTGCGTGGTCGTAGATTGACTGCCTTAACCACATGAAGTTAGATATTGCTCTGAACTTAAATGTTCTTGATCTGTTATAATCTTCTTTTCAAATTGTTCACTTTTCGGAGGTTTTGCATGTTATTTAATACTGTCAACAATCTTTCTACTTTGCAGGGAAACATGATCGCTCGAGGACTTATTGAATTTTGTGATGGAGGACCTCCTGTAAGGATATTGTATAGAAGCACTAACATTGCACACTCTGCATCTCATGGATTAGATTTGTGATGTTTTTGAGATACTTCTTCTGAGATTATCCGGGTTTTAGTTAGGTTGTATATAGAAGCTCCTTAGGAAAGTACTGAACTTCATTTTAATGAGAATACTAAAATCAGTTTGAAGACATCCTCCTAAAGCCAAACCTCAGAAACTATGATCAATGCTGAGGTAGTTTCCATATGCTTTATTTTAGCATAATATCTGAAAGTTAGTGCTTTGTTGCTTCATGTCAATTACTGAAGAATAAGTGTCTCTAAGGTTATTATTGAAATGCCAAAGTTAGTACATCATCTGCTCTCTTCCTGCTCTCTCTCCCCTCAGATTATGAATCCTGTGGGGGGTGGTACAGAACTACCTGTCTCTCCCGGCTAATTTCCGAATGCCCTATTTCAGTTGCAATGTCTTATATACATGGCTATGTTTCCTTTGTAGATAAGATATGCTCCTTGTCTTTGTATGAAACAGGTTAAGAACTACATATCATTGGCTGGTCCTCATGCTGGTACTGCTTCAGTACCATTCTGTGGGGTAAGTACTTTTTGTCGTCTATTATATATGATTCCCTTCAATACTATCTTGATGTTATTTACTAAGTAATGTGGATCACTATGCGGTAATATTTGCAGGATGGCCTGATTTGCATTCTCATTGATGCTCTGATGAAACTAGAGGTCTACAGTAGCTATGTCCAGGTATGATATGTATTGTCACATTTCAGTGAATAGATAGGTGAAATGAAATGTTCTATTCATTTGGTTTGATTTCTGGCATTTTCGGTTTGACTTACCTTAAGGACATATGACTTCATTGATCTGCACTATTTTAGTCTCTTTTCCCAAAAAAAAACACAAATTCAATTGCCTGTAATCTGTGATAAAATTGCAGGAACACTTGGCTCCAAGTGGTTACATCAAGATCCCAACTGTGAGTTTATACTTTTGTTGTGCTTGTACTCCTCTAGGTTCTTATTTCGAAATTTTTGCCTGACGCCTTGGTGATCGCTTGATTAGATTTCGGGTTGGATTATAGTTAACATGACTTTTTTGTGCCATTCGAAAAAAATTTTCACATCAGTGCATTTATTTCAATTGTCCCCTTGAAACTTGGAATTGTTTGAATTTCTAGGACATTGCTGGTTACTTGGAAGGATGTAGGTTTCTCCCCAAGCTGAACAATGAGAAAAAAGGTGAAAGAAATTCTACTTACAAGGAACGGTTCAGTAGCTTAGACAACTTGGTGCTTATCATGGTCTGTTGATTCATGATTTGTTCGCAACATTACTTTATTTACTCCAGGTTATCTAGTTAACTGATTCACCTGTTGGTTGGTGATTCTTGTCAGTTTGAGCAGGATACCGTGTTAATACCAAAGGAAACCTCCTGGTTTGGGTATTATCCGGACGGGGCCTTTGATCCGATTCTATCGCCAAATCAAGTATTTTTCCATTTCTAATACCTAAGTCTTACCCCAGAGCTTATGTTGTTGGCAACCGCATTCAACATTTCTGGCTAACCTTATCATTTTGCAGACCATGCTCTACATCGAAGACTGGATCGGTTTGAAGACCTTGGATGAAGCTGGAAAAGTTCGATACATTAACGTGTCCGGAAATCATCTCCAGATCTCCAAGAAAGACATGAGGAAGTACATAGTTCCTTACCTGACAGACCAAACATCAGGGAAGGAGATAATGACAGGACCTTCCTCTTATTCATGGCTGACACCAATCAGGAATTTCTTTATGGAACTATTTGGTCTGAAGGATGATGTACCTTTGCTCCATAATCTGCAGTAAACTCAATAATTCCTACAATTCTTTGTTCACACTCTTTGAACTCCTTACTTTACCCTCCTTTTTCTGTTTGATCTCCACGGGAGACTGTGGTTACATGTAATGTTCCTGTCAAGTTACATGTAATGTCTTAACAGTTCAATTTGATTTGAGACTAGGAATAATTAAAATTTATGAGTTTATCTTTAAATCTATTCGATACTTCCATTCCATTCAGATTGCATTAGATAAAGTGCATCATCATCATCACATCTAATCCGAAGTTCTTCGCTTTATCATCACACTTAGTCCGAAATTCTACAATAAAACGAAATCAGATAAAATACGTGTTTGAATAAATATATAAATTGCATAATAAGAGAAGTTTACATAGAATGGTTGTATAATGCGAAACTTGTACTAGTTGTGAAAATAAAGATTCCCTTTACTTGTTAAAAAATTAAATTTTAAATAAAATTTATTTATTTATTTTAATTTTTAAAAATTAATTAGTTTATAAAAATTAAGTGATTAATTAATAAATTGATTGATTTTTAATAACAAAAATTATTAAACTAAGATAAATCAAGTGAAGTCTAAGGTATAAAAAAATAATTTTAAATATTAGAATTTTTTTAAAAAATTTAATTGAACTCTGCAATTATTTCTTGATCAATCCCTGCAAAAGAATGATTATATACTTGTTTTCCAGATCAATTTCTGCAAAAAAAGAAGTGCAGTTGCAGTTGACATGCTAAGTGAATGTTACAAATGGGCTGAAAATCAAATCCCAAACCAAAGCTACCTGTGGATACCTAGTGAACAAAATTAAAAAAAGAAGTAAAATTATATGGAGCAAAAGTTGCTTGAGCACATCCTTTTGTTTCCTTTTTATAGAGATTACATAGCAGAGAGTGCAAGCTTATATTCACCAGCTACACAAAGAAGTTCCAAGATTAATGTATGGTAGACCTCCATCCTCCATCCTCCATCCTGCCTTGGGCCAACCCGAAGTGAAGCCGTCTTTATATTGAAGGTTCCATCTTGTGGTGCTCGAGGTTGCGAAGTACGATTCTTGCGAAAATTTTGGCTTCGACGGGTGCAGTTGCTGCTGCTGCAGCAGAACGCAGGACCCGTGCAGCTCCAGAACTTTGAATGAGGCTTGCGTGGTGCACAGCATGCCGGCCACCAGGAATCGTAAACTGCATTTTAAGAATCACATCAAATGCATCCACACAGTTAATATTAAAGGGAAATATATTAGTTGTGATCTAATAATAGATATCTACCTGAGAAATTTAGCAAGAGAGATTGAAAGTACTACCTGGAGAAGAGCAAATGCAGCACAAGCCTTCAGTATAGAAGAAGGATTTCGCAGCATGGCAACAAATCTTCCAATTTCAGACCCACTGTGACCACAAAAATAATAGAAGAGAAAGATATATTCTCAGCCAAAAAGGTAATGCATGTAAAATTAGCCTCAGTTTTAGGATAAGATATGGCCATAATACTATCATACATAGCAGATCTTCTGGAATTAGCATATAAACCTAACTTCAGAAAACTTCACGAATTGAGAAAGATGGTCGTTTTGTTAGTATTATATTTTGATTCTATAGAAGGTTGACATGTATGGGAGGAGTTCACGAACCTGCATCTCAAATGTCCCGCTTCCTGAATACGAGCTCTTTCTGTTACTTGTGCTAGTGCTCCAGAAGCTGAAGACGCAGCAGCAGCAGCAAATGCAGGAGGATCAGAGAATTTAAGCACAAAAGCTTCAATGTGCTTCAGTGCCATCCTTCTAGCCCCATCCAAGTTTACACTCTTAGAACCACTCTCTGATGAAGTTCCAATTAATGCAAATTCATCCATTCTGAAAAAATATAGTAATTATTATAGTTATAAAGAAACTAATGCGGACCTTGACAATTGGAGGACTTAGACACAAACTAATGATGGCCTTCCAAGATTTTTGGAAACAGAAAAAAAGTGGAATTTCTGTCTTAAGTGTGAATAATATAGGAGGCAAAGAGAAAACAGAAACTTTTAGGTATTTTGACAGCTCAAGCACCTCCCATCAAACATGTATGCTAATGCCAATGCAGCCATAAAGCGTGCCATCTTTGACCCTGATGAAGAACACAGGTGAACAAGTGCAGGAACTCCGCCTTCTTCAACTATGCGAAGGGCATTACCCGGGTTGAAGGCAAGATTCCAAAGTGCTCCTGCGGCAGTCTCGTGAACATCCTGAAAAAAAGATGCCAAAACTAAGTACATGTTCTAAGCAGGATGCGGGCTGGGAAAAAAAAAAAGTCCTGCAGTAGAATTGGTACTATAAAGGTAGAAGGATGAAAGGCTAAATCAACTAGAAAGTAGACAAACTTAGGGAGACTCCTAGTTGAGAAGGAAACTATGAAGCCACAGTTGAGTTAGTATTTCATCTTAATGCATTGCAATGATCACTACTTTAAGTCTGAAACAACGCTTCATAAAAAGGTTGGAACTTCAGAGACAAAAATTTGTTAAGAGATAGAACTGCTAACCTCAGCCTCAGAACGTGCAAGTGCAATGAGAGGTGCAACACCACCTTCTCGTCCAATAGCAATGCTGATAGACAACAAAAAAGTTGGCATTAACATCAATGGCCAAAATGAAGCTTACACCAGGTTTTATGGAAAAAGGAATGAAAAAAACATTTCTGCAGTCAGAAGTGTGTAATAGAAAGTGTGTGCTTTTATATTCATAATTACTAACACTACTGCCTTTTTGAGAATATGCACAAATATAATAGGTAATCCAGGCCCACCACAGATCCTCTTGAAATCCATAAACAAAACGAAATGAATCGAAGAGTTTAACAATTAACCAAAGAGTGACAAAATCCCTCTACCTATTGGCTTCTGATACTGACAATCCCCAAAGAGCTCCAGCAGCTCTCTCTTGAAGACCTGGCGATGCATGTGAACAGGCTTGTGCAAGAGCAACCTAAATAGCCAGATAGGAACAAACACTCAATACTTAGCAGAACCAACCATATGGATCATTTTACAATCAAGCAAGAGTGATACTAACTCCACCTTAATCAAGAGAATCTTTCTTCCTTAAGTGTAGTCTAAAATTTAGTAGAGTATTTTATATTTTGAGCATTACTTGGGTTTTCCTACTCTTTCAACAAGGAAGAACAGTATAGCCTCATTTAAGAACAAACCTTTTCTCATCATTTAAGTCGCAGCTAACTGATTTCAAAATAAAAGTATCTCAACTTCAACAAAAAAAATTGTCATGTTTCATATCCAAGTGTTGTCTACAAAAGGTGCACTTGAAACATGCAAAATTAGCAGCAACATGGAAAAGGATAAAATAAACCAAAATAAGTAAAGGGATAATAAATTAACAGAAGAAACACTTGATTAGCTTTTCTACCACAAGTCCAACAAAAATTTGTTATTCGGATGTGTAAAAATTACATTCTATGACGCATTCCCAGTGAAGTACATCCTACTGCATAGTCATATCATACCACTATATACATCCAGATTCAGCAAGTAAACATAATCATACCAAGGCCTCAACACCACCAGCAGCAGCAATTGCTTCACGATTTCTGTCATCAAACGACAAGTTCCATAATGCGCCAGCAGCTTCCTGTCTGCTTTATGAACAATAAAATAGTGATAAATCAAATCTTAATTACATGGAATTTCCAAACATGGTAATTGAATTGCCTTCATAATGGTATGCATTTGAGAAAATTCGAGTTTTAGAAGCATAACAATCTTAAGACCATGAACTTCTGTGCAGGTGAGAAGTGATGGTAAATTCAAGTTTTAGAAGCATAACAATCTTAAGACCATGAACTTCTATTCAGGTGAGAAGTGATGGTAAAAACTTAAGAAAGCAGATAAATAGTTAAGTTGTGTAGCAATGGGATTATATAATAAAATGAAAAGCCAAAAGAAGAGTAACCTGCTGCAATAAGGCTTTTCATCCTCTTGTTTAGAAGGGTAATTAATAGAAGCATCATTATGCCAATTCAAATCCAGGGACAGAACAAAACAACAAACCATATGCAGAAATGAAAGGAACTACACTTATGGATCTTTCTGCTGATTGTAGTCCTCATTTGAAATTAGTTTTGAAGCACTGGAGAAAATTTGTTCATGGGGTCATGCTTACAGAAACACAATCATCCAAGAGCTTAGTAGCTGAAGAATGAGAAAATGATCAAGGAGAGGATAGAAATTAAGAGTTGACAAGTCAAATTACCTGACACCTTCATGAGGTGAACGAGTAAGTTGAACAAGGGCTTCAAGAGCTCCTGCTTCTTGTCCAACGGCAGCATTGTTAGTGTTGCTATCTCCATGAGCAGCCAAGTTAGCTAAGGCACGAGCAGCCTGGCATTATCCAGTGTAAGATAAGTTGACATGCAGCAGATCAATCATATATAAACAAACAAACAGAAAAGCAGAAAGCGACAGCAAAAAGGTTGAAATAAGAAGTGGGTAATCTGGTTTCCAATTCGAAAAATTATGTTCTACTTTTATTTTTTATTTTTGGTGAGTGAGTTCTTGTTATATTGGATAGAAGAATAGAAGAGTTTGACGCAATTAAACATATCCTCTGAAAGAAATTGCCTGTAGGATTAACTTGTAACCGGCAAAATCAAAGAAACCATTGCAACATATTGAGGTATTGATACCAATTACATTTCTAAAATCTAGTTTGTGAGATGCTTTTACTTGATGGATATTGTTATATGAATCACAGTAAGCAACCTATCCTTTACCAACAGAATTCCCACTAGAAATGCATAATAGCACACCTGTTCCTGAACTCCCTCAAATTTGCAGTTACGAGCAAGCATCACCAAAGCATGCACACCACCTGCTAGTGCAACCTCCATGCTACACTTGTCATCAGCTGCCAAATTTGCCAAGGCACCAGCTGCACGTTCCTGACCACCACAGGGACCAACATTTTTACAATATCAGGCAATGAAATAATGTGCAAGAGAAGATGATGATAGTATTCCAGGTAAGTATAATTCCAACCAGAACTCCATCACCCCCAGATGACCATTTGAATATAAGATCAACTAAAGCATTTACTCCACCAGCCTCCGCAATAGCACCCTGAAATGTATTTTCACAATATCACTGTTAGAAAATTCAAGGATATGTTCCTCACCAAGGAAAAATAAATGTGAAAATTCAACCTTGTGCTCTTCCCCTACTGAAAGATTCCAAAGTCCTCCAGCAGCTTCTTCAGCAACTAGCCTGTTCATGGATCTTGCCAGCCCAGCTAGGATATCAATTCCTCCTTCTTCTGCAACTGCTTTTGCAACATTTGCGTTCACAGACAAGTTCGCTATTGCCTATATGATTTGAAATGGAAATCTTTCAACATACCCAAATTGAAGTTTAAGTGAGAGATAATCATCGAACAGAATAGAATAGCAAACTAATCAATATGGTTAGTCCCCATATAAACAGTTAGATCATAAGTGTTGCTAATTTATATCCAAACAAGAAATATGCACCTTAGCTGCCTCTGACTGAAGACCTTCTCTCCAGGATTTTGCAAGGTCTAGAAGGAGGCGTATACCACCATCCTGCATAATTGCTTCTGCTCTTTTACAGTCTATGCTAGCATTTTCATCATCGATCACCACAAAAGTTGCAAGTCCTGTTGCTGCCCTTTCTTGAACTTCCTCCTGAGAGCTCTGCATTAAACTGAGCAATATTGCTGCACCTTGCTTGAGCCAGAAATCATCCAAACCTTGTGGATTGCTCTCAGCAGTACGTAAAAGTGTATGGGACAGGATCCACTCGAGCCAAATCATTATGTCATCTATGTTTTTATCCTTCCTTGCTGAATTCCTCCAATCCAAAAGCACATTTTTTCCTTTCTTTGTAGTATCGACAAATAAAGAAGCAAGGGTTTCAAAGATGTCAGTGAAAAGGGCAAGTAACAGTTTTCCTTTGTATCTATTTGTTCTAAAGCTAGCATCTTCTTCAAGAACTGGGCAGCTCAATGCACACAGCACCTTCAAGCTAGGGGATGATGACAACAACCTCGAAACAGCAGCTGGATCAATATCAGTCCTTGAAACATCTAAACCGATCAGCTTGGGCAGCTTATGCCAAAGATGCGAAACCACATTCCACTTCATGCTTGATGTTCCTGCAATTGATAGATATCGAACTGATGGTACATTGCCCAATGCTACCTCACTGACATTCAAACAGTCCAAGAACCCAATATCAAACAAATTTGGACAATATTTAGCCAAAGTGTTGATTGCATCAGCAGAGACATCCCTAATTCCAGATAGCCGAAGTTTCTTTAGTTTAGGACAGCAAAAAGCTATTGCTTTTATAGCATCACTAGTTATTCTTTCAGAAAAATCTGGCCCAAGCTGGAGGCTTTCAAGTAGTTCATGGCGAGCCACAATTACAGAAAGAGTCGCATCCGTTATTTTCCTGCAATAATCTCCACTTATTTCACGTAAGTTCCTGGCTTGTAAATGTATTATTGCTTCAGCAGACTCTGCTCCACGAAATCTAAGCTTCCAAAGATTTGCACATCTAGAACTCAGTGAACTTGCCATGGCAGCATCACATTTGTGAGCACGAAAATCCAATGAACTCCACAAGCATGGAGAAGCACCTAGAACCCTCCATGTCCTACAAGTTGATGCCAAGCTCGCGCGATCACGATAATTTAAACATGAAAACAATTGTATTACGGTGTCATCGGGCAAGCTGGTCCAATCAACAAGTTCAATTCTACCAGAAGCCAAAACCCCATCCTCAATTTCGGGGTAGCTAGGCAAAACCACCTTCTCCTTACCCTTTTTAGCCACTTTGCGCCGTACCCTACGACTCATGACTTGTCTAAATCACAACCAGCCAAGTACTTCTAACAATTTAGGACCCCAAGCATAATTCTATAGCCAGTGAAGCAACACAATAAGACCCATTACCATATGTCCACAATACTCAAAATCCCAATGGGAGCACAAACAGTCCAATAAATCAAACTCGCTTTAAACTCAGAAACCCTAACCCTCAGACAAGTTAATGAATTGGGTACCTAAGCCAAAACAGGATTAAAAATTTGCAATCATAAACAACCCAAGCCAAGGCCACCAATACCAACAGCCCAATAGAACAATCCTCGTAAGTTCACAGTATGAATGATAATCAACGGTTCCTCCAAACCTTGAAACCCGCAAAGCTGGCGTGCAAAACCCTTAAAGCTTGAAGCTTTGAGCGTTAAATCAGTTGCCCTTTGAGGGGCTGCATTGAAGAAGAGCCAATGGACCTGAAATGAACCCAAAACAAAAACAAGAACAAGAACAACCAGAGGAAGAGCTGCAGATAGACAATTCAGGTCTAGAGAGAGGGAGAGAGATATGGAGAAACCCTCAAAGCATGTGTCTACTCTCTCTCCCCAAATTTTCCCTTCCTTTGTTATTCGGCAACAAATGTGAGAGAGAGGAGCAAATTCTGTCTGTATCTATGGAAGATGGACAAAATAAAAAAAGGAAAATCAAATAAAAAGAAAATTAATTAAAAAAAACATATTTTTAAGGATTGAGATTGAATTGAACTAGTACAGCATTAAGGTTGGAATGGTCAGACAATTGGTGTTTGGAAACTATAGCACGTTTGTTAGCATCTCTGTCAAACGAAAGCTCAATCAAATTCCAGTGCACAAACAACACCAAGGTTTCATTTCCTTAAATTTTTCAAATTTAAGATAAAGACCTCTCTTTTTTTTTCACCACGAAAGTAATTGACTCTTCCTCTTTCTGAAAATTCAATCTTTCCAAGTAAAAACTCAACAAAGAATCAAGAAATCTAACCAATGTTTGAATTAAACTTGGTATGTTTATGAAATTTGAGTTACTTATTCAATGTAAATATTGAAACAAAAATAACTAAATAAGGTACTAGAAAGTTTCAAACTTTTATTTTAGTATTCAATTTTTTAATTTTTTAAAATCGAATAAATCATCTAAAAAACTTGTATTTGTTGAAATTTTATTGTGGAGGAATACAAATATGAGTTTTGTTACCAAATTTGTATCCATTTTGAGTCTTTGAGAATAAAATACAAATTATTTTATTCTTTTAGCCGTCGATTTTTTTAAATTAAGTAGGAATAATCAATGTTTCTGAAAGTTAGGGGACGTTTGGTTTGAAGGTTTGGAAATAAAGGAATGGAATAATTGTAAAAAATAGTGTTTGTTTTGAGGTTTTTACTTTTCAATTCCAAAAGAATGGATTTATCCCATTAAATTCAAAAATTTACTAAACTCACCAAAGGGGTCGGCATCAAGGTTTCATTATAATCTAAATTTTTATCACATTTATTTTTTACTTTTTTATCACCAGCCTTTGCCATATTATCCTCTTTACTTCCTTATCGCCTCTCAATTTCTTATGATCTCTCATTCTACCTTATCGCGTCTCATCAACAAAGGAATTTTTTGTTCAGCTCTTCCAGGTATATTTTCTGAAAACCCTCGTTTTAATTTGATGTTAAATGAAGATAGCCCCAATAAATATATGAATGGCAAATTATTTTCATTTTTATTGAAGGTAAAAATAGTATTATATTATCTTTCATTTCTATTAATGCAACAAACCAAACAACATTATTAGTATTAATACAGAAACCCAAGTTACAAACTAAGCATCATTTTCTTTATTTTTCATATTCATTCTCATCACCTTCTACTATTATGCCTATATCCATAGCCAACTCTGTGCTCAAACCAAGCGTCCCCTTAAACTGGTAAGATAAAAAGTTTTAAAGTTTAAAAGATTAAATCGGTCGTAAAACCTATTAAAGATTAATAAAATTAAACAATTTAAAATATGATTAAAAAAGATTGTCATTATCTTTCGAAGAATTTAATGT